>OZ014443.1:11479323-11569666 GCA_963966035.1 Acleris laterana | reverse complement strand
GTTTAATAATTATCTTTATACCTGTAGACGAACGTGTGGCCGCGCCACGGTGACATTTATATGTTGTATCTGTTTATAATTAACAATGCAATCATGTGTATGACCTTGTTTAAAAAATGTCTGATGCAGATTTAGTATAAAGATCTGTCCTATGTAATAGGTTTAAATATTTGAACTTGCTAAATTCCAACTTGTTCACATATCTTAGTTGAGAAATTCCTGTGTACTTTTACAAAACGATAGCTTACATGCAATGAGCATGAACCACTTTTGAATAAGTGTATCTAGAAGTAATTCTCCACTTAATGGTTGATGCGAGTTGAAACCAACCAATCTATAGAAAATGTTATTCTTGAGTACAGTGCTGTTAGTAAAGACTGTACACGATAAAATCCGGCCATGCATGATCTGGTGTATTTTTTTAATGAATGCTAATTTTCAAGCAGCACTTTTTTGTAATAGTCAGTGGTTATGAAAGTACATAATAAAAATACAATCATAATAAAATGTTAGAGCGTCTGTATCTTAGACCCTTATATAATCCACAGTACCTTTATTTTTTTGTACACGATCTTCTGACAGTCTTACCAAATTCTCCGTTTTAAAACATTTTATTATTATTAATTATACAAGCCAAATTATACCTTATTAAATTATCTTACCACAATAGTTAAAACTTTCCTGATTATATTCAGATTTAGATAGTTCTGAGGTTTTTTAACTTTGGCGAATTTGACTTTTTGACAAATAAATGCCTCCCATACAAAAACAACTTTCAGTGCTTGGAGTAAAAAGTCTTCCTGACTACTACAAATAGAAATGAGTTTCAAAAAGTATTTTTTTCGTAAGACGACATTCTATTGTGGGTAAAACTGCTTGTAACAATATAAATACAGTTGTGGCGTAGAAGCAGGAAGTGAGTGAATATTGTCAAAAAACGCTGTACAAGAGATGAAAGGTATGATAGAATATATTTGGCGAAAACTAACACATACCCATACATTATGATACGATTTTATTTAATTATATAGTATTATAATTATACAACATATTAAAAAAAAAACTGCTTGAAAATATGCATTCATCGCAAAGATACACCAGATCATGCATGGCCAGATTTTATCGTGTACAGTCTTTAATACGCAGCTTATGTTATGTTTATATTACTATTTATTAAGAATAATTATATAATTAATCATCTTGTTCGTATAAAATGCCTCAGCATCCTATTTTTTTTTAACTCACTCGCAAATATGTATTCAATAGTTGCAGTTTTATGTAAGTACATATAATTATTGTAAGGGTAAAATGTAGGCTCAAAGTAATTGCACTAAACAAATATTACCACAAGGTATGAGCTCTTGTGGCTAGGAAATGTTTATTAGGAAGTATTATGGCCGATTTTCACTCATTAGAAATTATCATATTTGAGCTTAGCATATCTAATAAGATGTAAAACTATGTATATGCTAGTCAATTGGATTTTATTAATTGTTATAATCAATTTAATAAGTGAAAATATTAAGTACGTAAACATTACATATTTATAAATATATAGTTGTTGTAACAGTTTGTGCAGTATTATAGGTTAGTAATTAATATGATTGTAAAATCTTGACACTTGTGATAGATTTGGTGACACAATGGGCACATTCGGCACTTGGTTGAGTATTTTGGTCTCGCATACGTAAATATAAATTTGGTAACCAAATGAATGTTTAGTGTTTCAAGTCTAGATTGAACCATGACGACTAGTATAGGTGCTATTATTTTACTATCCCAAAACTAATAGAAAAATAAGGCTGAGATAGCCAAAACTTAATGTGAAACTATTCAACATTCCGATTTGCCAAATTAGTTTAAAAAATAGAAAGTATACTTTACAACGCATTTAAGATTTATTTTATTCTATTCCGATGAAAGTTCGTAGTTATAGACGAGAAAATTATTAAGCATTTAGAATGACGGTTCGAACTACCTCTGCATCAGACAACCTTGTACAATACACACCTCTGTTAGAACTTTTTTTATTGTGAACCTACATTATGTGTAGTAAATTGTTTATTTAATCAATCAGGCGTTTTAATCTATTCTTATCCACAAGGCGAATGTTTACCTAGTAGAGAACTCCACCGATAGTGCGCCGGCCGGAGCTCGGCTCACCATGGTGCACAAAACATTTAAGGGGGCCTGAGGCCAAGGCGCCGACTACGACTCCGTAGGCGACGAGGTG
This sequence comes from Acleris laterana, assembly GCA_963966035.1. Taxonomy (NCBI): domain Eukaryota; kingdom Metazoa; phylum Arthropoda; class Insecta; order Lepidoptera; family Tortricidae; genus Acleris; species Acleris laterana. The sequence goes on along the minus strand of OZ014443.1, from coordinate 11,567,433 downwards.
CCACAGCCGAATGCGTTTGTTCGTGATTGCGTGGTACCTTCTTGCTAGGCTCGAGAGGGTTTACAGGTAGGTTTTTACGCGACTGCCCAAAAAAAGGAGTGTAATGTTTTCAGGGTTAGTGCTGTTTGACACATTAGCCTCGATTATTCATCAAGCGTGTTTTTGTTTAAAATAACGAATCATGAACAGTTATTTAATCTTAAACTTGTGAACGTAAAGATAAATTGTATAAATTATTGCTAAGACCTCACTTGATAAAAGAGTAATAGTAGTAAATTGGATCGTTTGGTTGTGTTTACATCTTTGCCAATTTCGATTGGCACAGACTATACGATTATTTATTCCATCATAAGTTCTAAACGCCTGAGCCGATTTAGATCTGTGTGGTATCGTTAGAATCCTTTCAATATCTCGGGAGACTTAGGTTATCTAAACTGTTGAAATTGAAGTAACAACAACGGCAAATTGACAATTATTTCAGTATAAAGTCTTCTAATTATTAAATTTTGCCCAATTCAAATAAAATAAAAATATAGTAGCATTAATAAACGCCTTTAGGTACCTGTAAACTGTGATAGTACTAGAAAATATATTGATTACTTCAAACACATAAAAAATCAAGCTGAAATGTTTAATTTGCTTTTTGGTTCATTTTTAACGGCAGTCGTGTTTTTTTGTATTATTTACAGTAGGTACATTATTATGGGGAAGTAAATAAATAAATATATTGATTAGTAATTTAGTGATTTAACCACATCACAAGATACGGCTGTCCGAGGGGGTCACCCTACACTGACAACGTTACATTGAAATTGCCAAGTTTGTTGGTTTTATCGTTACGGTCCACAACACAACCGATCGTCCTAAAATTTGGTACGAAAGTGATACTTATTCTTTCTGTAGCTCTTATTTACTTGACAGTAAACATTCCAGGGGGGTCTAATATGGCTGCGTTTATCGCGTGATTAATTTTGGATAAGGCATCCGTCACCTTCTGACAGGTAAATAAGTACACGTGTCAAAAAGTGATGGATGCTTTATCCACAGTTGACACGCGATCTAGACGCAGCCATTAGGTCCGCAGGAGGAACCAAGCAACCCTTTAACGGCAACTTAGGGCGCAACGTACCTTCAGTGGTAGATATAGATAAATAAAAGGCAAGCAACAGGTTTATGAGTTTTCGTCTCTCTCTCTTTAGTTTTCTTGACAAGCCTTAGATATCATCATTATTTCTGATAGCTATTCCCATATTTGTATATATTTACTTATTAAATAATGTATGTAATACGTTTATGTTTAGACTGCATTGTAGAATAATTAAATCAAAAATAATAGTTCAACATTTTTCCAAATTAAGATATCTAAAGGGAAATGATTGTAATTTTATTGCACCACTGGTAGATAATGTTTGTAGCATTAAGTTCGCCTTTCGTACATTACTTACATTTTAGTGCTATAAAGTATTAAAATAACAATGTTATAATATCAGAGATTATATTGCTCAATATACCAAAGCCCATTCATGCTCCATTTAAACGTATAAAAAGTAGATGTAACCATAGTGTGGGCTACGTTACCCCGATTTAAGTCTCATAAGCATAAGTCATAAGTTGTCAAATATTTAAATTCTTCAAAACTTTTTAACAAACACAATAATGCAATAATGGTCTGTCTCACTTATGATGGACGGTATTATTTTCTACTCATCCCTTCTGGCAAGCATCGGATTTAGCAGCTACTATAAGAAAATTGATGATATCGATTTCAAACGAAATTTTGGCGCAGTGTTGGGCTTTTTGACAGCCTTGTTGATTTGCAAGCTTTACATTGTTCAATACATCATACTTGTGTGCGGTAATATTATTTTGCTCAAATGTTCCGACAAACGGTAAGTTCTAATTCATACTGAAACAACGGTTGTTAGGTATACCTGCTCCCTTGACGCGCTCACTAGCACATTTCGTCCTTGCACGGTGCAGGTATTGTAGATGTAGATTTGTGCACCTAGAGGTATAATATATACAGTGGTGTCGTGTTATCTACTCTAAGATATAGACCTATAGCTTAGCGACGCGATTAGCCTAGCTGGTAGTGACCCTGCCTAAGAAGGTTGCGGTCCCTGGTTCGAATTTTGTTAAGCTTATGAGTTATGAGGAAAAAAGGTAATTAAATATTATAAAACTTTTATTTAATTAACTATACATTTTGATAAATTGCGGCAATAAAACTTTTAGAGGACTCCATGTCATATAAAAAATGTCTAATAAAGCGTTTGTGCTAGGGACCTGGAAGACGCGTCGAAATAGGATGCGAGCGCTATAGGTCGAGTTACAAGAACTTATTTTAGACAATAGGCTTACAATATTTCTCAAATAGCACCTTTTTATCTTCGTATTATAGAACATAGCCGTATCGAGGTCTCTTTTGTGGGTAAAGCAGCGCTGTAGCAGTCTAAAGAAACACTGTAGAACTTGCTTATAGCCCTAATTAATGCCGTAATTTAAAACGTTTAACCGCCTAGTGCTCGTGATAAAAAGTTTCGTAGTGGCCATTTTCTCGCTGGCTTGTGGCTCATTTACTACCACCTATTCTACAGGAAACCACCGCCATAACGATATTTTTGTTCCAGTTATGTCCATCAAACCACTTTGGTTTACTCATGGCTCGTCCTGTTGCACATGCATTTGAATGCGTCTTGTTCAAAATATGTGATATGGTTGTTTCAAACAATAACTTTAAAATTGGTTGGAATGGGGTTCGATAGAAATATGGGTGACAAGAAAGCTGAAGCGAGAGGCGAAGGTGGTGCGGCACCCGAGGAAAATGAAGACGACACAATATCGATAGTGCCAAGTCCCTACAGGCTGCTCATATTTGCTTTTTACTTTATTGGGATACATAGAGGTAACGTTTGAGAGTAAAACATAAAAAGTCGTAAGTAAAATCATTCATTTAAAAAACCCGTCAAGTGCGAGTACAACTCCCGCACCGAGGGTTCCGTCTTTAAGAAAACCAAAACTAAAGTAGACTAAATTGACAAGCCCAAATTTTAATACGGTGGGTCGAACAAGCGAATGAGTGAACTCGGCGAGTTTAAGTAGTTACCGTCAGAGCGTAAAAACACATTTTGGCGCGTGAATTCTCAATTGAGCAGAGTTTTACGTTCCACAGAAGCCATCTTTTTTACCCTTGTGGTTTTTGGTTTCGCTTCACCAATTTGGGGTTCAAACCAATCTTACTTAGGTAAGTACTTACAGCAAGACTATGGACTATGAACGAAACCATATTAGGCATGGCCAGCTTTTCCTTATTTTTTCAACTTTATAAACTAGTAATTTAGCGTAAGCCCTTTACGCACCATCCTATAAAGCAATGCGAATCGTGTTTTCAGGGCCGTATTATAGGTGGAAGACATACCAAGACCATTTCAACATACCCATTAACGCGCTTGGAGACTGTCGGAAGATCACGGAATTTAAACTGAAGAAGGCGTTAGCATTTTTTATTGCATATTGTGCAATAAGGATGTGCTACCCAGTATCCGTAAGTATCAAGAAGTACCCACCAAAACATGAATGTGAAAAAGGGGTTAAGTATCAGAACTTCTAAAATTAATAAAGCCTAATGTATCGTAACGTAATCCTTTTTTTCTAACCGTAACCTTTTCAGGATTGTTATTAAACAAAGGGTACGTAAATATTTGAATATCGAAAGTTATTAAGGTGAGTTCGCCTAAAATCGAATCGAACAGCGGGTAAGATCGTATGATTTAAATTTACGCTTATTGCGGGGTGTTTTCTTAACGCCTGGTAAGCCGCCACGGTGCGCCATTTTATCCCGCTGCCCTCTTCGTTCGTTCGTCGAACCCCATATACTTATACTTAGTCCATAGTGGCCTACTAGGAATCAAACTGGTTTACTGTACAGTCATCCAATAAAATTGTTGAGTTGAGCATAATTAGAACCTTGTCGTTCTGAATATCATTCTCATTATCATGATGGTCAGTTCATTATCATATTGGGGTACTAAGCTGTATAATGTCTGATATATCTTATATACCCACCGGTTTTTATTCCTAGGGTAGCAATCGAAATACTTTGAATAACGGCAAATGGTTTTCCTCAGGTATATAGGACTGAATATTTCTATACTGACTACGGAACAGACTACCGCTTCATCACTAACGTGCCGCATATGATGTTATTTTACCTCGAGGAACAGATAACCATGATGCTGTGTACGAGCGTGTTCACGGAGGCTGGGTTCGGACTGTACCCTGCCAAGTGCGAACCTGTGCCTGGCATTGGACCCACTACCGAACTCAACTTGTTAAGGACTATGTAAGACTTGTATTATTAATGTCCCATCATCACTATTACTCGTAGATACCTACTGTTATTTATTACTTGCAGGCAAGTCGTCGTATGACTTCAATAATTTAACTTTTCTCAGACATCACGACATGTCAGAAACATCTCATTTAAAGTTATTCGGTGCTGACTTAGATGTTAGGTACTAGGGAGCCACCCTCACTTAGCTTCAGTTTATGTGAATTTTCTGTAATACACGGACATAAAGCAGCGACTTACCTACATATAAAAACATTTTGTGTAAATTTGCCGTGTGGTTGCCGGGTTAGAATAGTGCCACTCCATATCTTCCCGTGGATGTCGTAAGAGACGGCTAAGGGAATAAAGGCGTATAGTATTGTTAGGCGATGGGCTTGCAACCTGTCACTAATACACTGGTAAACATCTTAGCCTATGTGTGCAAAATGTGGTTACAGAATTATCAACAAGTTTTTAGAGTTGTTGGTAATTCTGTAGCTCTGCCTACCCTACTCTGGGAATAAAGGCGTGAGATTATGTATGTATGTTACCTAACTCGACTCGCACTTGACCGGTTTTTTTTTAGGTAGGTACCTAAGTATTTTTTCACGAGGTACTTTTTCATGTTCATTTCTTTTTAGCAAGGAAATGCCAGATGAAGCATTAAAGCAAGAATATAACTTTGCAATGCTTAGTTGCTTCGATAATGAAAAAATACTGATGGGTCCCAAAATGAAAGACTTCATGCGAGGGTGGATCATGCCTACTCGACAATGGTTCTGGGCAAACACATATAAGAACTTTATCAGATCAAATAGGGAAGTAAGGTACGACACTTATCACTTAGAAAAAAGATTTACAGAACCTAAGTAGTTACGATGCTTAATTTCTTTAATACAAATTCAAAAATCGGCATGTAGCCAGTGACATCTATCGAGCAGCGCGGGTACAAATAACAGTGCCAGTGACCTATCTGTTCAGGTGGACAAATGCAGAACTAACAAGAGAGCAAATGCAGAACTAGATGCCGCAGCCACCTGAACAGATACCTACCCTAAGCGCTTAAGGGAGATTTGTGGTGTTCATTAATTTCGAACTTCCTTAAACGTGTCTAAAAACGATGCCGAAAGCGGCAATTACACTGAGTCGTTCACCTAATGCAGCCGCAACTTCGTTTCAAACAATTCAAACTACGAACATCGTCTTTGCATCTGTCTGTCCACCTACTTCGATCACGTAACTAGGCGGTTGCAGCTGGTCGCCGAATGCGACAGAATACCGTGTTCTTTACACTGTTGCCGTCGCCGTATGCAACATGCGGCGAACGACTCAATGTAATTGCGGCTTTAGCAGTGAATGCGCTTGCGGGGCTATCCGACATATTCAACGTATTAACACTAAATATTTATGCTTCCTTTTATAGAAAATAAGTTCTTAAACTACCATAAAAGGACGCAAAAATGGTTTAAAAACTAATTATTGATCAAGTTACGGACATTGTTTTACAAAGCGTTTTATTAAGAAGAAGTTACAGGTACAAATGGTTTTGAACTTACTATTGTAACCGTGTTGCAGAAGCGCTTGTGCATTCATGCTCTGGACAATATGGTTTGGTCCTACTAAGCCGCACATAATTAAAGCAGTGACACTTTGGGTACACATAAATCTCGAAGATGAATGTGAATTACTATTTAACACCACGGGTCCGGTAATATTCCCATTTATTATATTGTTATACTATATTGTAACCATTATAGATCCCTGTTGCGATGAGGTGAAGCCTGACTGAAGTTTCAGTAGCGTGACCCGTCGTTACTTCAGGTTCTCCGTGGCACGAGGATACATTTCCTGAAATATACCTCCCTATTAAGCTAAACAACTCATTTTAATAAAGATCTAATATAGATTATTTTTTTACTTCAGATGAAGGTAACTTGGGACATTGGTTATTCATGGATGCGTGTATTCTGCCTGATTTACCTCGTTCCATGTACAGTTTTGGATAGCTCCAGTACAGTTATGAAATATTACAAATCCATATATTGGGCGTATCATTTTATGTTGGCTACAATGACGGTCGGAACAATTATTTTACGCAAGACCCAGGGTGTCCAGGGCAGGCTGACGAAAATCACTATGCCCTCGTCATTTCTCCCTAAATCCAACAAAGTTGCCGAACACGACTCGACGCGGAATGTCACCAGCACGCCTGAGGCGAAGAACACTCCTAGCTCCAGCGCTGGCCAAAGCGGTCGTAAATAGGTAAATTAATAGGTACCTGAGTGCATCAATGAAGAAAATAATATTAATGTTAGGTAATAAATTATTGTTGTTTATACCGTTCACTATATGCTATTGTTATTTTTTTATCTGCTTTTTATTTACCGAGTTGAACTGCATCGGGAACAACCGACCCACCATATACCAGTGCATCAGTTTCCCTGTTGACATGGACATCGCTTGGCATCATGCGCAGCCAGAAATCCTTGCGACATTTAGAAAAAGCAGAATCTGATTTGTGTCCCTCTTCGATCAACAATACCAACTAGATAACGGGTCAGCGCAAAAATACTTCTTGGTTACTAACGGCTCACTTGCGGCTTGAGGACTTAATTTTGATTAGTTCTGTTGACAGACAGCCAATGTCAACACGCATCAAAATGCCACAATGTGCATTAAGAAGTTGCAAAAACCATTATTGAAAAAGTTGGCTAGTAAAGTGGTTAGTGTTGAACAATTTTGAAATCTTGACTAAGGGCCTGCTGTTTGATCAGTATTTAAACGAACTAATTGTTAAAATTTGAAAGAAACGAAAATTTGAAGGAATCTCAAGGAAATGTGTCAAACTTTCAATTCCTTTTTCGAATTCTAATAATTCGTTTAACTACTGTGGGGTTATTATGACCTATCTTTGCCATTCATTTTACGCTGAGAGACAAGGACAGAGTTATGTAACTGCTGTAGCTCCGTCCTTCTCACTCACCGTTAAATGAACTGCATAGCTATGTCATAATAACCCCCCTGATCAAACAACAGGCCCTAAATAGGCCATCTTTTCAAATAACTTGCCGAGGTAATGTACCTACTAGTACCGAGTAGCTAATTTTTTTCTTCCAAATTAAGTGTCAAAGGTAACTGACAATATTTTAGTAAAGGAGGACGAAATAAACATTAATTAATTTTACTAAATGAATAATGTTTATTACGGTCATGCGTATTGCGTGGTAATGATTAATAGAACCGTTATTTTAGATTACGAAATTAATTGTGAAATTTGTGATCACAGTAATGTGACTTTAAAAACAAAAGTCTATTGTCGCTTAAGAAAGTGATAGGTAAGTATAGATATTTTTTCCAGAACCGGGGGCCTAATATGGCTGCGTTTATCGCGTGACAAAGTATGGATAAGGCATCCGTCACCTTTGACACGTACGAGAGTACACGCGATATAGACGCAGCCATAGGCCCGCTGGTATAACTTGGCCTCTCGCCCGGTACCAGTTATCGTTGAGTTTTCAGACAAACCTGTCCTGATAATTACGAACACAACAAAAAAAAAACAAATCGGTCGAGCGATTCTTGAGTCCAGAAACAGGAGTTCATTTTTATATTTTATGTAGAAGGCCAGACTCGCATAATCATTCGCACCTTTGCGACAAAAGAAGTTGTCACAGTTTTGTCGCATATGTACGTGCCAGTGTTGAACAAGTGACAGGCCACTCGGATAGATTTATTATTTTATTTATTTATTTATTTGATATACACAGTTACAAACAATAAAAACAAATGTAACACAAACCATGCAAGGTTTTTCTGTACACCTGGAACGCCGAATACATCATATTACTAATTTTGTGTAACCTATTTAAACATTAGCAAGAAGGATAGTGCTGCGCCAATGTGCACCTTCTCAACCACTTGAGAATGGCGATGCGCATACGACGCTACACAGCAACAGGTTCCTTATCTGATCTATCACGCGGCGTCATACCCGGACACCGCATGTACAGGATGTTTGCATTCACTTTTTATAAAATACTCCAAGATAATATTTTTTTATTAGGGTTCTTATATTTTTCTTGTTTATTTCTTTTTTTAATTCTTTAGGCAAAGTATTTATGAGATAAGGTATAAAAAAGTTATTTGTCCGCCTTCCATAAAAGTTATTAGTTTTTGGTAAGATTAATTTCATATTTTTCATGCTTCTTATTTGATAGTTTCCAGTATTAGTAGTAGGTTTATCAACATAATTAAAATAGTTTCCCGTCAAAAGAAATAGTTTCGTTTTATCGTGAACAGGAATAATTTTGCAGTATTTAAACAGATTGCCATAGTCATCCCTAAACTGTTCTTTAATTACAGGCGGCACTATAGTCTTGAGTATTCGTGTTTGCAAGTGATAAATTTTGTCGAGGTGCGAACAGAAGGTCCGCCCGTAACAATTTAAGCCATAAGACACCAAAGACTCACCCAGTGCTAGATATAACGAACGAAGTATGGAATATGGTATTTTATATTTAATAATTTTAAATTTAGACAGTATTCCGCGTAGCTTGTCACAAACGTAATCTATGTGGTTTGTCCAATTGAGACGGTTATCTATTATAAGCCCTAAATACTTCTGCTTACGCACCAATTCGACAAGCGGACAATTACATGGCAACTTGCTCTCATGAAGGCAGTCATGGTTGTGAGCAATCAAGTCGAGTTTGACTTTTTTAGTGTTATGACTTGAACTTAGGTACATCAACTTTGTCTTGTCAGCATTAAGCACAAGACCTGCATCATGCGACCATTTAGCCATGGTGTCAAAGTCGTATTGAATTTTTGCTAAAGCTTTTATTGGGTCTTTATCTTCAGCAACAAGGCACGTGTCATCCGCAAACTGATACGCATCACAATGCTGCACAACATTCGTCACGTCATTAACATACGTTAAAAAATGAAGCGGGCCAAGAACTGAGCCCTGAGCTGTGCCCTCAGTTACCTTAAACCTCCGGCTCATATCAGCTCCCACTTTAACGGTAAAAGAGCGGTCAACCAAGTAAGCTTTGCACCAGTTAAGTAAATTACCTCTGATCCCACAATTATCTAGTTTTTTAGATAGGTATCTAAAAAGAAGACCTTTCCAACTAACGTATTTTATTCAAGGCAAAATAATTAAATACTTTTCATTATTAAACATAATCGTCATAATCATAAATACAAATAAAATGCATGTAAATATTTCAATTGCATAAAAGTAATTAACATTGGGGGTATAAAAGTAAAATAACAATACTCATACCACAAAAAACACATTATAACATTTAAAACCTAACGTACGGAGCCGCCGGCAGCGAGTCAGGGTTCGAACTAATTTGGTAACATTATAAATAATTTAAATTTGCTGTCTCTTAAAAATTTACTAATATTTTTGGAAGACCACACGTCAACAAGACTTAGGCAGCATTTTATATTATAATGCTAAAAAAAAACTAGAACTATACTTAAAACAATTATCAACTTTGATATTTTATTAACTACATCCAAATGATATTTGGTATTATTGTCAACCTTGGCTGGTTTTATAACTCACTACACTACAAGTACGCGGTTATCTTCTAGACAATGATACTTATAGTAATTATTTATATCTCATCTGTATTTACAGAGTTCCACGCGAAACTTAAGACTGCGCCTAGCGTACGCCGGATGTACAGTGGCGCCCTCATTACTATCATTGTGTTTTCTAATAAACTAAAGTATTTTCTTGAAATTGGTCGGTAGGTTTTCGTACTTCAAATGAAAACAAAACTTAAAGGGTATATCACATAGTTTAATAACAATTCACCTTCGAGTTATCAACTTAACGGAAAAAAGTGGCCACCTTTTCCCGTTAAGCTGACTATTCATAGGTAATTGTTATTAAAGTTTGTTACGTATCCCATAAATTGTGTTTCGACTTGCGCTACAAAAACGTATCGTCTGATTGCAAGGAAATTCTTTAGTTAATTAGAAAACACAATAATAGTATGAGGGCGCCACTGGACGCTCGAGGTTTGCTCGGCGCAGTCTTAACACAATCATCTATCATTTTATTTGGGTGGCAGTAATCTCAACGGCCGGATTCTCAATGATGGCCTTGTTCTGCACGAGCCTCAGTTCTATCAGAGCCGAAGGTAGCTTGCCTGAAGGGTGCAGAGCTGAAACATACATTACAAAAATAAAAGCCATTTACTTAGAATTAAAACCAGTAAGGAAAATGGGAACAGAGTTTCAACATTACTACTATTCGGCGGACCACTACGCAGACAAATTATTACGTTCCGGATAAAGTATCAGCCCAATGGAACCCTGACCCACCATCAGTCAGGGTCCCATTGCACTTTATGTTTTAGTTCTGACCAAAACCACGTGACGACCAGAAATACCAACATGCCGCTTCACGTCTTCACGAAAACTTTTGTAGGCATGTTATGTGTGTATGTCCTCATATATTGATATGTTTATAATATAAAATGTAATGTGTTACATATTTATTTATCACTAAATATTATAAAACAAAGTCCCAGTCGCGTCTGTCTGTCTGTATGTTCGCAATGATCATAAAAACGACAACGAATTTTCATTTGGGACCAGATTATGTGTGTAAAAAAACTATAGTTTAATATGATCTTGCCAATATTACTTTGATAGTTAATCAACTTTAATCGAATGCAACTGTGTTATCAGTGGCTGATCACCTGATCTTTTTATTTACCTCTAGCTCTTTGAAACGTGTCTTTAACAATGCTCTGCAGAGTTGCAATGGTTTTCTCGAGAGTAACGTTTAGGTTGTTGTTTGTCTTATAAGACCACGCCAGGAACAGGGCTGCAAACAAGTCTCCAGTGCCAATGAAGGTTGCGTCCACTTTCGGTATTTGTATAGTATAACACGCCCCTGAAAAGTAAAAATGTACCTATGAGAACCACGGACGCCAATGATAGATGTAGGTATAACAGCGCGACTTTCAACCTTACGGCTATACGTTGGTCTATCTTGCGGTATAAACCGAGGCAGATTTACGATGGGGGGGGGGGGTGAGACTTACGAAGGACTTAATTGGAAACTTCAAATGTCTGATCCTTTTCACTTGACATGTGAGACCAAATCGAGAAAAAAATACGGAGATAATGTTGAACTAAGCAAAAATGTACCGCACTTCAGTACCACTCATCAAACATAAACTATAGACTAAACATTAAAACATTACTGAAAACATTACTAGAAATGCGTACTTTAGAAACGTGTACCCGTCTATTCGTTAAGAGTAATACAAATTACTTTGCAAAAAGATCAACTTTAAAAGATAATTTACGCATGCAATATAAATTCGACTTGGTGTGTCCTAAATCGAATATAGCAAGAGTGCATTTGTTATGGCGATAAGTACGTATTTTTAATAGTCTTCCTCAAGAATTAAAAATGCTTGAGGGACATCAATTTAAGGTTAAACTGAAGAAGTGGCTGTATGACAATGTTTTTTATACTTTACGTAACACCTGGCCATAATGTGAGTTTTATCGCACGCTGCGCGCACGGTAAAACTCGCATTGTGGCCAGGTGAAGACGTAAAATTGTGTACTCATCACGGGCAGTAAAAAAGAAAGCCCTCTATCGCATATTTACAACCCTCGCCTACGGCTCGGGTCTCAAATACCTGCGATTTCGGGCTTTCTTTCTTTTACAGCCCTTGTTAAGTAATGTACTATTACATGATTTTTTTATGTACGCTGACAATTATAAATAGTCACTCCACTTTAGGTTATGTATTTACTCATAGATTCACCACGTTTTATGTTTTAACTCTAAGCCAAAATGATATTGTATGCCTGGAATGGGTAACTGTTGGAACCATAATATTTTTGTAAACCATCCATTTATACACAGTTCACAATAAATATTTTCTTATTCTTATTCTTATTCTTAAATGACAGTGAAAATATAAATGAAACGGTTCTAAGGTGTAAAACTTATAAAATAAAAGCACTGACAAAGGGTCGTCCATCATACGGGACACAAAAATCCGCTCTTTGGGAGACTGTGGCGTTAAAAAGGCGAAATAAATGTAAAATAGAATAACTAAGAGACCTTATTTAAAATGTACCTTGTGAGCTCGCAATAGCAATCATATTTTCATCATTATCCAAGTGCGTACTAGATAGCACCACAGTTTTGACACCTTTATGGTGCAGGGCTTCTATAACTTTTAGGGCTCCATCTAAATCTTTAACGGCTATGCCAGTAATTAGTTCCGCCTCAAACTGGTTTGGGGTAAGAATGTCTGCAAGAGGTACTACAGTATCGCGGTACACTGGCAGAATCTCTTCTGGGACATATATTCTTCCACTATCCCCCATAACTGGGTCACATACTAGAATATAAAAAATAATTTAATGGCACATAGTTAATTGACTGAAGGAAGGAAAAGCTTACCCTTAATAAGGAAATAGGTATTGAAAATATTAAATAATAGAATTTGCATTATTTCACCATGATTAAGCTCAAACCATTGAACATAATTTAATAATTGCACAGATTAAGTATCAAAAGTTATACTTTTCCCAAATTTGAATTTCCCAAAAGCCCTTTTCTATTATTTTTGTTCTGTTTTCAAGATACCCAATCCGCTTTTTACATCAGTTAGGTTAGAATGGACTTGTGAGTAACTTTTTGGCAAATGAAAATTCGGGAACAATAAATTCAACCATATTTTCACCCTACTATTTGCAAGAGAGCTTTACCATATATCAAGTCAGGATTTTTCTGCTTGAGTTGCTTGATTATACCAGCTATTTGTTTCAAGGAATCAGCCGACCGTGTATATCCTGTAATTAGGTGTGTATAATAATCAACACCATTCAGAGTCATTCCTTCAAGCAATTCCGTCATTTGCTCATCGTTTAGAACACTGCCTTTCAGTCTGTGTGTGTAACCTCCGTGGTTGGAAAACTGCACTGTGTTTATGGGATCCACTTCAAACCCCAAAACCTGTAAAGTACAAAGTTGCTATATTTTCTCACCTAGTAACAACAAACGCAAACAATAAGTGGCAGCAAAGCAATGTTACAAGTTCAAAAGGTGTAATCACTACATAGTATAAAACAAAGTCGCTTCCCGCTGTCTGTCTGTCCCTATGTATGCTGAGATCTTTAAAACTACGCAACGGATTTTGATTCGCTTTTTTTAATAAATAGAGTGATTCAAGAGGAATGTTTTTATGTATAATAGATTCTGGTTTATGGACGGGTGTTACAGATAACTCACATAAACAGAAGCGAAGCTCAAGTAATTTTTTTACCATTACGATACAAGTTAATCCAAAAAGTTAATGTCACCAACGAGGTTCCATATCATTTTTATTTTGTAATTTAACGCACATGCGGTTCGCGTAATTTTTACCGCATTACAAAAAGTTTTCATTCCAATTTCTACTTGTCTGTGACAGTGCCTGCTTTAACGCATGCGCGATGATGTGCTAGGCTTTGGTGCCAGTCATTGAATACGTTTTGTTGTAATTTATGAGAGTAGATAAAGCAGTGTATGAAACTGCACATAACTAGGTATTAAAACACTCATGTGATACTATTAAAAACCTCGCCTAGTAGCTCAGTTCTTAAACACACACTCGTGTTTTAATACCCCTCATTATGCAACACTACTACTATTTTATCAAATTAAATAAGCAGTTTTCTGTTCTGTATTTTACTAGCCAATATTAGACTTAGGGCCTGTTTCACAATCGACAAGTAAAATTTATTAGCGATTTAATGCTGGCTCTCTCCTTGTTTATTTTCAAGTGCAAGAAAGAGAAAGGGCTAAATTTATGTGTCAAATAAGCTTTACTTGTCAATTGTGAAACAGGCAGTATGTGACACAAATTGTTCAAATGAAATGACTTCAACCTAATTGTTTTATTGGTCTCATCAGTGATGATAACTTGACAATGACATACTTATGTGATTTATTTACAAAGCTGATAGTCTGTAACACTTTACATTAAATATTTGTTTTAGATTTAATTTGATCAACATACTGAATGGCACAGATTAACATTGATATTATACTTTGTTTGTTGCATTGATCATCACATCAGTTATGCAGGTAACTGATAAGTAGAAAGAATAGAATAGAAAATACATTTATTTGACACCACAAAATAAAAATAAACAACACTAAGAAAAATACACAGAATTTATGGTGTCAAAAAGGTTCCAAGTTAGCATAATGCTGTGACCGCAGTCAGTTTATCCATCATTGCAATTGTACTATGCCTATTAAAATAAGTTATATGACATTTTTGTTTCGGCAGTATAAAATAAAATTAAGTAGTTAGTAAATTTTCAAAAATTATTTAATAAATCCTATTCAATGCTAGAAAATGCTGGGGTATCAGATTAGATACGAATTGTTTTCCACATAAGTATACCACTATAGTTTAAAGTCAGAAATAATCATTTAGTCATCCATGTATAGTCATTGAGTATTATTTAAATGTCCTGTATTAATGTAATTTTGATAATATCGCATATACCTAATATAAAACAGACAGATTTGTAGCTTCGTACAAAAAAATAACAATCTGCTAACTTACCTGCAGAGGAAAAACAGCACTTTTATTACCGACGTATCCATGCACCACATGACTTTGAATGGAGAGGACTCTAGGAGTATCTGCAGACATGTTCACTGCTATAGCCACAATTGTACGAATGGCAAAGGATTGGATTTAATAAAATTATATGCACTTCCAACTATGTCATTGTCATTACACGAGTGCCTTGATCGATGTTATAAAATGTTTATTGTCAGTTCCCACGCATCCACTTCAATTTGCGAGGTCCCTTGGTCTACTGACATTATTTCATTCATAATGACGCAATTCGCATAGGTATTTGTGACTTATTTTAACTAATGTTACACAGCAATTTAGAGAAACTGTGGCGAATCAGCAGAACGTTCATAATCATAACATGGCTCAGCTGACTGACAAGTGACAGCTAACTGACAGTCGGTCGGTTCGTTATATTTTTTAAATTCACGCGGGGATTAAAGCTCACTCAGCCTTTATGTTCATAATTATGGTAAGCGTTTACAGTCAAAAACTTTTATTTCTTCGTTAGTCCTTGTTATTTTGCATACATACATACATACCTTCACGCCTTCATTCTCAGCATGGGTAGTAGTATTTTCTCGCTCTCTATCGTTACTTACTATATAGAAAGGGAGATCTAGTCGCACTGAGTAGGGTAGGCAGAGCTACAGAATTACCAACAACTCTAAAAATGTATTTATTTATTTTAACGCGTGTTGTTGCCGGTTTAGAATAGTCCCACTCCATATCTTCCCATGCATGTCGTAAGAAGCTACTAATGGCGTGTTCCTATATTATTCAAAACCGCTGATAGAGTTGTGGCGTCACGTTGTTTGCAATTTGCTACGTATATGTGTCAAATTTTATGCCGCCCGATAAACTAGCGGCAGCCGATTACTAGTGCTATCTAGCGGCGAGTAGCTGAGTTACAGCCTGCGGGAAGAGAGGCCAACCTCCGGTCCATTTAGGGCATGCGGTACCGGTACCATTCCCAGAACCGGGACTACGATTTCCGGTACTGAGTCAGAACCGGGAATTCCCGGGATTACGGTACTTTTCGGTACTGAGTAAATTATTTGTTTTTTTTTCTTAAATTATTCGTTTTTAAATAAAACACCAGTTAAGTGATAATTATGAATCTTTTAAACCAGAATAATCAACAAAGGGCAAAATAAATCAACAAATGGCAAAACAAATCAACAAATGACAAAAAAGGCCAATAAAAAAACAACACATGATTAACGTTTTTTATAAGTCTAGCTAGAAGCGAGATTAGTACTTGTTATTATTTATTTGGTAGTTTTACATTTACTTACATAGGTTAAATCACGATGAAAAAAGTAAATAATCATTGTTAAAATAGGTAAGTAAGTCTTTATGCATGAACTTAAAAATATAAAATACACTTATTTATATAAGTGTTAAGAGTATTCCAGATTTTCAGAATAATCAACAAATCAACAAATGACTAAATGGCCAATAAAAAGCAACACATAAATAACATTTTTTATAAGTCTTTAACTCGAAGTGAGTTTACTTGTTATTATTCAGTTGGTAGTGTTAAATCTTTTATGGTTTCTATTGTTATTTGCTGATTGTTCTGGAAATCTGAAATACTCTTAACTCTTATATAAATAAATAAGTGTATTTTATATTTTAAAGTTCATGCATAAATATTTACTTATTTTAATAATGATTATTTACTTTTTCCAATCGTGATTTTGTCGATGTAACACTAGTAAGTACTTTAAAAAACACTTAATTAAGATTTCTTATACACTCTAAGCTTCAAAGTGAGATGACCTGTCATTATTTAGTTGGTCGTATCGCATCCGAATAAAACCGAGCTTGTGCGAGTTACAATTGAAAAAATGAGAATTAGTCTAATCAAACTCAGTACCGAAGGAACCGAAGAACCGGGTTTTTTTTTTGCCAGTACCGGTACCAGATGGAATGATAATTAAAGCATGCCCTAGGTCCATTGCTGTCAATTTGCCCCGCTGCTTGCACGTGTAAAAACCCTAAGGCTGGGTTTTATTAAGATCCGTTAGATCCATCGACATACCAACCTATAGACGCCGCGCCGGGTTCTATACAAAATTCTCTTCGAAAAGTGTCCCAGGGCGACCTATACATACTTCATACTTGTATACAATCATTGTCAAAATAAAAAATTCTAATTTAAATGGTATGTCATTAATGCAATGCTTAATTTTGCTTGAAACTATTTATCATCTTATGTTGCTTCGACTAGAGGCTCGTATTTTTACCTTATGCAGCTTCTACTAGCGGAGTGCCAATGTCACCGCGAACAAAGTACAAATGGAGTAGCTTTATACTTAATATTATTAAGGTGGGTAGCAGGTCGGTTCAATATAAACAACAACTCACGCAATTTTTTCATTATTTAAGACTAGCCTAAGGGCGAAAGCCCGCGACTCCGTCCGCGTAGAAGTGGTTTATCGCTGCTTCCTCGGGAACTGTCCAATTGCCCGAGAAAAAACTATCCTGTCTTATTCCAGGACCTAAACAATATGTGTGCCAAGTTTCATCTCGATCCGTTCAGCGGTTGAAGCGTGAAAGGCGGACAAACATACACACTTTCATATTTATAATATTAGTATAGATAATATACAATATTATCTATACTATAAATATAAATATGGCGATTTACAAGGCTTGTAGGTAAATCGCCATATTTATATTTTTGTAACAAAACAGAACCGTTTTCAAAAACCCTAATAGCTACTTGAAAAATGTATAACTTCCTTAACCTTTAAATTTGGCACCTATCTCTTGTTGATGTATTGGAACTTTTTTAATCAGATCATCTTGGCGTGGGGATTGAACCTATAAAATTTCACAATTGTAACTTTATAATCTGTGATACAAATATATTAAAATTAAATAAAAAATCTATATAGGTCCCGTGTCAATGTCGGCACGTTTACTAAGCTGTTCCTGTAGAAATGAGTTCTGTAATTTTCCTGCTCTAAAAGTAGCATGTGACTTTTCCTGGGATTTCTACAAACCAAATTTCAGACAAATAGGTCTAGCCGCCGCCGTTTAGCCATTCTAAAGTAACAGACAGACAGGTACTTTAGCAATCCTAACACTTTAGGTACAATAACTACATCATCATCTTCGAATTCGATACAGTTTCCGTAGGCACGGTTTTCGGACAGTGGTAGAATCCGTTTTTTATAATTTATTATATTAAAGTGACATATCTACTTAGCCTCAGTTTCACGTCACAAAAATAATGATAAGTAGCATATTATATTAATGGCAAGGTTAATAACCTGCAATTTAGGGACAGCCGTTTTACGCAATCGACGTCTTTGCGAATTTCCCACGACATCGAATTTGTCGAAATGGATCGAGCATACGACGGAACTTTTTCCGGGTCTAAAAAACTCCTCCTGCCGTTCACTCGCGACGATGGAATTCCATACCGGACAGTGAAATGGATCACCAGGAAATCTACAAATGAATATTAAATTTACGACTGCAAAAAAAATAAAGTATTAAACTACTCCATAGACGCAACTGTTCTGCAACAACCAAATATGACAATTGTTGGTCCGAAACTAAAATAAATTATTTTAAAAGAAATAATTAGTTATTTGCTAATTAATATTACGAGTCGACATTTACTTTCCGAAAGTATGATATTCCGTCTGAAAAATTTTTGTTGCGGTGATTATTTTTGCAGTTTTTGAAAACGTATTGAGGCATTGTGACACGTGTCACTGTTGGCGTAGTTGAAAGCGAACTAAATTCAAGTAAGCTCCCAATTTGAAGTGGGAGTATATTCGCTGGGCCGTGTTTTGTTCTCTGACCTGTTATCTAGTTGTATATTGTTGATCGAAGGTTAGATCACATTTCGGCCAGGAATGTCAAAACTAGTAGTATGAAGTTACTAAAATTTGATCCGACATATTTACTAACGGGCCTTCATAAAACCATAGAGGCATTCTATCTTAGTCCTCAGGGTTGACAACGCATTTGCAGTCTTAGGATTGCATTGCAGTCTTGTGAGTGCGAATGTCTATGGATCACAGTTTCCACTTACCATCAGGTGGCTTGTGTGTTCGTTTGCCTTCTCTATGCCATAAAAAAAAAAACCGGGCCTAGGTCACTTAGGTTAACCCCAGGTCAAATTATTCTAGAATGTCAGATTCATTATAAAAACTCAATTTTCATCTGCAAGCGGGCCTTAAAGAGTAAGTGAAATGGTATTAAAAACGCGAGTTCATTTTAATGTCTTTGGTAGACGATTAATTATAAACTCAATTAAAAAAAACTTAAAAGATTTGTTTAAGAAAAAGTCAAACTTTGTAACTGTGCATTTATACTTTAATTTCTCTATGTAATTTAAATTAACTCTTTTGTCCGCTATCATTATTCCTTCGGGAAAAACTCGTTAATTAAATCATAAAAATACCTTAAATTTCTGTTAAAGTTCTAAATGTGACGCTAATCTTAATAATTGTAGAGCGTATAAGATACGCTGCTACAAGAGACCATGAGTGAATATTGAAATCTAAGAGCCCGTTCTCACTATGTTGTATGTCGGTTCGGATTTTAATAGGTCGTTCCAGTGGCAGAACGTTTTAAATGAAACTATTTACACTCGTCCGACAGCAATTTTGTGTCGTATTTTTTGTTTTGTCAGCCCTCCCGTTCGGAAAAACATCGTGTCGGATCAACGCTCGCATATGGTGCTGTTCACATTTGTCGGATGTCGGGCCGACCCCGCCCGCACCGCACCCCCTGTGCCGCCTGCGCGTCGCAGCAGCTGATCGCCGACAGCCGACTAGTGTGAACAGAGCCGGCGACACAAAACCGGAATCCGACATCCGACATAGTTGGAACAGAGGTGCCGACACCCGATTAAAATCGGAATCCGATATATGATATAGTGGGAACGACCTCTCGACATCATCCTTATGCTGACTAGACCGGACTCCGGAAACTAGACTTCTTCCGGGATTACTTACAAATCGAGCCCTGGGCTTGCATGCTCTACTCACCCGCCTATACGTCTGGCATATCTGGCCAAATAAAGTCATGTCATGTCATGTAACAAGTAATTAACATTTATTTAAAAAAATCTTCATGTATACACACATTTGATTGCAGTATAATATCATAATATAATGAATAAGGAACTTTATTGTAACATTTCTAAAACTTAAATAAATAACAGTAACATTATTATGGAAGACATCTTGGTCAAATAACATGTATGTACATGTAAACTGTACATTTCTCGTCAATCACTTTGTTTCATATACCTATTTTAACTATGATAGGTACATTATCTCACATCAAGCATTAACTACATAAACACTATTTATTGTATAGTTTATCATTTCATTTTATAACTCGTCATCTAATACATTGATTGGGTTTCACATTTCACTACGCTACCGCTACATCACTATTGCGTTACCAATTATCTTTCTGATCCGAACTAATTTTAAGATATTTTCTATTAAATTTGACGGGCAGTAATTGATACGTCTGGATTTTCTATGACGGCCTTATTCTGTATAAGTCGCAGCTCTATTAGGGCGGGCGATATCTTGCCAAAGGGTTGCTTGTCTATAACAAAAAAACAAATTACACCGTTAAACCTATTCTTAAACAAGTCTAATTAAAAAGCCAGCTTTTAACCTTTTGAGCGCCAAAGCCGGCAATTCACATCATCTGAAATTCGTGGCAGTGACGCGTAACGTGACGCCAAACGTCGGCATTTGCCATCAAACTTCATAGGCCACAAGCAATGCAAGACTGCGGTCTGTCTGAGACACGTCGTATTTCTTTTCTGCTGGCATTCGAAAGGTTAAAACCCGACTGCACGCTTTGTTAGTTACCATGAATATATTTTAATTTCGCCATTTCGTCATTTTTTAAGAGTTCCATAGCAAACAAGGAACCCTCACAGTTTGTCAAGTCCGTCTGACCGCGGGTTAATTGAGAGACTCTTGCTTGGTACGCAAAGGTGTAATTTGACATAGTGGTACATTTACATTATGCCGGCAAAGATACAACACACATAAAAACATCCCTTCTTCTTCAGTCAGGTAATAATATAGAAGCGGCTGTCCCCTATTGTTTGCATGTCAATAAAAAACAATCAGGGTAAAACCTGATTGCTTTTGACTTTTGACATGTCAACGTTGTTGCTAGCTTATTATATTATACACATGACAGTAATTACGGCCGAGTTAAAAAAAATATGATGGGGCTTTTAAACTGGCCATGTTTTAGTGCTATCTTACTCTCCCTTCGTATGTTAGAAGAGCAAGATGCTTATAGTTGCCGGCCACACATTGCCGTGAAAATGTTGCTCTTTTAGAAGCCCCCTTGATAACATGCCAAAAGTAACATTGTTTTACCGCGTAGAATAAATAGGTGCCCAGTAATGTCATCAACTTACCCCTAGCGTTTTGATAGGTGTCTTTAACAATATATTGCATAGTTGCGATGGTTTTCTCCAAAGTAAGTTTTACGTCGTTTTTCGTTTTGAAATACCAGGCAAGGAATAACGCTGCAAACAAGTCTCCAGTGCCAGTAAAATTTGCATCAACTTTTGGTATTTGAATAGTGTAGCAATCCCCTGAAAATAACCAAAGCTAACGTCTTTTAACTGTAATCTCGAATTAAAATAAAGTTTTAGTCTTAGATCTTAGACAAGATGACAAATAAAAAAAAATAAAAAATACCTTTTGAGCTAGCAATAGCTATCATATGGTCGTCATCACCTAAATCAGTACTCGAGAGTACGACGGTCCTCACACCCTTATCGTGCAGAGCTTCTATTACTTTTAGAGCACCACTCAAGTCTTTGAAAGGAATGCCTGTCATCAATTCGGCCTCGTACTGGTTCGGAGTGAGAATGTCCGCAAGTGGCACTACATCATCCCGATACACCGGCAGAATCTCCTCGGGGACATACATTCTACCGTCGTCACCCATAACTGGGTCACATACTGAAAGTAATATACAATACATTAACCTTCAACTCATTGTATCATGAACGTATCAAAGTTTTTTAATATCGTGTTTGTATTGGTACAGAGGCCAGGCCGTGTTCTACATTGACTTTCAGCTATCGTTATCGTAATGTCAACGTAGCTCTTATTTTCTCGATAGTAATGACGGCAGAGTTAATAACAACACGTGTTGAGACCAAGAACCCCATATGTAGTGCATTGTTTTTTCAATTCAAAATAAATACCTACGAACTTTTTCATTCAAAAACGATGTACGTTTATTTACTACATCTGTACATCGTTTTTTTATCACAAGGAAAAGGTATAGGTACGAGCACTCAGGCCAGCTGAGACTCACATATGAATTCTCAAACACAAAAAACTATTTTTAAAAACCAAATATCCGGGTCACTCAAATAAGTGTATCGTGATAGTTACACAGAGAAAAGAAAAAATACGACATTTAAATGAATTTGAATAATGGAAAACTGGTTCAAAAAACCCATCTTGGATCATCGATCTAATAAATCATTTAATTTTGTAATCAAACTTCTAGTCTCTAAGTTGGCTTTGGCTTGTGTGTTGTCAGACAGTTCCTTAGGTATTCAGTTTCTTATACTACTATGTTTAGAATAGATATATTTAGTAGGCATGCGAGCACTAAGAAATGTGTTATCAATAAACAACAAGACCGTAAAAAGATAAATGCCATTTAACAACAGAATATGAGCAGTCAGTTCACAATACCCATGCACTTTTTTATGCCACTGTAAATATATCATAAAATAGTAATAATATGAATATTTACGGCCGATGCCAATTTAAACTAGAATGGATTTCTTTACCATATATAAGGTTTGGATTTTTTTGCTTCAGTTTTTTAATAATTTCAGCGATTCGCTTGAGAGAATCTGGAGATCGAGAGTACCCGGTAATGAGCAGTGTGTAATAGTCGACACCATTCAGTGTTAGCCCCTCTATAAGATCCTCCATTTCTTCATC
Source organism: Acleris laterana (assembly GCA_963966035.1). Classification (NCBI taxonomy): domain Eukaryota; kingdom Metazoa; phylum Arthropoda; class Insecta; order Lepidoptera; family Tortricidae; genus Acleris; species Acleris laterana. Next base: position 11,544,481 of record OZ014443.1, on the reverse strand, counting down.
TTGCAATACATTGCCTTTTATATGGCTGTAACCAGTATGTGTTGAGAACTGGACTGTGTTAATAGAGTCTACTTCAAAGCCCAAAACCTGAAATTTTCGAGTAATTAGGGTAAATATTGTATAGGTAGGTAGGACGGATTGTTATCGATCCATACATTTTATCAGTCCACATTAAGTCATAGAAAGACAGGCTTGTCTTGCATGTGTCTTGTATATGTATAGTGAACCAAGAAAGTCCTCTACCACATTTCGACTATTTGTAGCACGCTAAGATCTAAAAGTGGTAAAGGCATTTCTGGGTTGACTATACAGGTGACCCTTTCGGCTACACTTTAACCCTGTGGGATCTTGTGTGCAATTATTCCTCAGTTACACACTCAGTTGTTTAAAACTTTGCACGTGTCCGGTTTTTCACGATGCTTGTCTAATATATGAGCATCGGGTAATGCACTTAAGCTGAAAAAACTCATTGAAATCATGTACAAGGTCACCACTGGGATTTGAACGTGGTTTCTCGCGATTTCGAGTCAGCAACCTTAGTCACTAGCCCACCGAGGTTTCTCTTTTTACTGCGAAGCTGTGCGTTCTAACCTTTTTTAAATATAAATTCTCATCAGAGCGTTCAGAGTTCATAGATCTTGATTAGTTTGACCGGATTTTATGAAACTTAGCTCGGACTCGGCGCCAAAATAACAAATTAAAAAAAACTGTTAAAATCGGTTATTTGTTCGGGCCTTTAGGCGGTCACAGAGATACAGTCAAAAGTTTCAACAACATAAAATTCCGGTTTTTGGGATAACTAAAACAAACCTTGAAAAAAAAACAAGGCCTTTACGCTCGCGCTTCAATGCGCTAGGTAAGCACCGGTACCTAGTACTAGATTTCATGTCAAAATGTAGAGTTTGCATTGAACTTAAGTTGTATTTAGATCAGAGACCCGACCACCCATTCCCCGATAAAAGCCTTTAAAAGACTTACGTCTCGATGTACAACCCACTAAAAGAATAACCCCTTTGGAAGAAATATACGACTTATTTTTTTGCTAAGCTAGCCATCACATAAGGGAAACCTAAAGAGCAGCAGTAAATTGATATCCCTCTTATTGCATGACCAAATATAAGGGTAACCCTTAAAAATAGCTCTTAAAAAGCCAATAGAATGGCTTTTTATAAGGGTAACCCTTATAAATAGCGCTTAAAAAGCCAATCGGACGGCTTTTTTAAGTTAAAGGGATATTGGTATCACTCAAAATATAGTGCTACAAAAGCAAAATCGAGCAAGGCGGAAAAAGGAGCAAAACGGATTTGGTAAGGGTAACCCTTATAAATAGCGCTTTAAAAAGTAAATCGAACGGCTTTCAAGCGATACGGCTTTTCTAAATAAATCCTTATAAAAACCCATTCGAAACCCCTTGAATGGGATAGCGAGCCGGTCCCAGATTTAGATATTATATATCAGAGTCAGTTTGTGAAAAAATATAAATCTAAATATACATTTAATTATTTCACTTTGAACGAAAAACACGTATGAAATTATATAGTTCCTAACTTTCAAACGACGATATCTCGAACAGTTACTATATTGACTAGACAGACATGCTCTTTCCATGTAGCCTTCATTTACCAGTCATTAGTGACTGTTTGCCGCGGCACTGTGCCCCGACCCTGAGAATGGTTGCGACGCCGATTAGTTTAACGGTTATTACAATAGAGCTATCTTTTATCTTCTTTATCTAGACACAAGAGTCTTTATACTAATAGTCAATGTTAAAACTGATAAACAATTTAAATATTGATATTGTTCACACGGTACTTTTTTTTTGGTGCTTTGCAGATTATCAGATTATTAGATACATATTCAAACTCAGATAATATGTTTATATTCTTCTCAAGTATAATGAATGATTGATAAAATTACAATAAATAACAAGTATCAAATAGCAATGTAATATAGAAAACTTTATTACATACACACCCATCATCATTCTATTTTCAATGTCTTTTCGTTAATACAAACCATGCGAATTTGGCATTCAGGTATAAATCAGAATAGCATCTCTAGACAACAGGTGTGTCAGCACTGTATCCACTGTACCATTTTGTAAGTTCATGCGACTCAATTATTTATACCTGAAATTTTTATTCTGATCACATTCCATCAAAACAGTTGTCAATGTTGTCATGTAACAATGAGTTTTTTCAACTGTGCCTCATTAAACAGCTGTGTGTAATTGTACAAAAAATCCTACAGGGCCCATCAGTACAAGTATAAGATGTGATTAAGAACAAGTATTTTCTTCCCACTGGGTAACAAAAAGTGTGTTTTTAAGCCATGAGGTATTTTTTGTTACTAATGGAATTGTGCTGATTGGCAAGTATGATCCTGAAACAGTATGTCCTCTTAAGATCTGGTTTGCATTTGAAGAAATTGTTAAAAGTGCATAATAAAATAAAAATCTACAGCAACCTCAGCCAAAAACTACTCCAATCAAACTACATCTCAACAAAAATACATGCAGTATTTTAGTGATAAATTGACGAAACTCACAGAGAATGAAGAAAAGAACTTGTTGATTAAATATATCACTCCAAAAAACATGATGCCGACATCAAAATTGCCCATAGATTTCCTTGCTGTTATGTAAAAACCATGTTTTAGATTTTAATTTGAAACAATAATTCTCCTCTATGTTATTTTTTTATTCATAATATATTAATTAAGTAGGCAGGAAATGTACAAATTTAAAAATTATAAGGGCATTGTAGGAATATCCCCGGAGGGAAGATGGCCAATTAAAAGATGTCCAGCTTTTACTTTTAATCTATTCTGTTTGCTTATTTACTCTCACTGACTTGACATTGGCAAAATACCGCAGTGGGCTGTGATTAATTTAACAAAAAAGGAGAAGAGAAATTAGAATTTGACTTTAAATTTTGCTTACAAACCACGCTGAACTATATTAGGAATCATAGTTAACATTATGTACTATTAATATCAAGGGTTTCCCAAAATTACTCCCAAGTAAAATTATCCCATTGTTTTACATAACAATTACATGACATTTTACAATAAAATATTTTACTCATTTAATATTCAAGTGTGATCATTTTACATTAATTTAAATTTATGCTTGTATGTACCTATGCTATTTATAAAAAAATAAGGATATGATTTTTTATCTCTATGTAATTTTGTGATACTTATTTTTAATTTAACATCATTTGTTTTTTAATTCCTGCAGTGAAATCATTAAATAAATCATTCTCTTCCAAGTTTGAAACAATCTGAATTATAGCCAGAGATCAGATAAACAGACTTAATATTATATTAACTAGGTCAATTAATGAACAAAATAGCTATAAGTACTTATATTTCATTACCTAACATTATTATAATTCTATGCTCGTTTTAATGTTTCAGAATTACTACATATAGTTCTAAATTACTTACTAAATAAAAGAAAATGTTAGATTCAAATACACCCGCTTAGTTTGACCTAATTATTAATATTAATTATTTAAGACATGGTACATATAAAATAAATTATTTAAAGAAGCCACCTCCACCATAATAATATATATTACCTTTATTAAGACTATGCTTATGGGTTATAGATCAAAAAAGATTTACTTACTTGTAAAGGAAATACAGCACTTTTGTTTCCAACATACCCATGTACAACGTGGCTTTGAATAGAAAGAACCCTGGGAGTATCTTCAGACATATTTGTATTTTTAAGAGGACTGAAAGGAAAGAAACAAGTATTTAAAACTTTCTTACTTACATGATAAATAAAGTAAATTAAAGTACTCACGTCAGCTACACGCTGTCAGGAATCAGTCCACGAACACAGGCCTGCTTACTCAGCTAAACCTGTTATTGTACTGACACAGTTTGGTTCAATTACTATTCAATACCTAGCGCATCTTAATGATTTTTCGCTCTCTTATCACTAACTTGCTTCACGTCAAATTATTTAAATAACAAAGTCAATTAATGTCATGTCAAATCAATTGCCAAGCATTGAACCACAGATAAGGCACAAGGTATGTTGCGAACCCCATGATGGGTATTATATTTATATAATGGTATAATGTTATTCCTTATAGATTCAGGATATAAGTATTAGGTGTAACTCAATGTACAACTAGGAAAGGATAGGGCTCGCAAAGTAGGTTCAGAGAACGTATATTCCAAATCATACCTGAGTTCCAAGTTAATGTTCTATCTGCTTCGCTATTGTTGTCGCGATGCCTCTTATATATAATTTTCCATGGTTGTGGCGTTACAACCTTTATATAAACATGTTTATATACTTCATGCATTTCTCAGTTCTCTTGAAATAATAACTGGGGGTAAATAGAGGCGTCGCGATTTGTCTAATAATATCAATATAACGTACCTTCCCATTATCCCGTTATTGTAACTCCCTTCGCTCCTTCCGCTGTGTACTCTCTCTCTATTTACATCTGCTTCGCTCTTTGTTATGAATCTGCCAGGAGTCTGTCACCTCCTGTTGAAGTTAAAGTACCATGACCCTGATACTCAGTGTCCTAAGCACCTAGCAGCCCTATACTATATTATCAACATCATTATTATGAATTATTAATATGAAATAAATATGCAGTTATCTGCCCGAGACATTCACACCCTTTCATATAGGTAATATACCATACATGAAAGGATCTTCCCTACTAACTAGGGGGAATCGCATCCACGGGGATCTTTCCTATTACTAGGAGTAACCATATTCTCTCATCCACATAAAAATGATCTTTCCTATTGCTAGGAGTAAACATATTCTCACATCCACATAAAAAGGATCTTTCCTATTGCTAGGAGTAAACTTATTCTCTCATCCACATAAAAGGGATCTTTCCTATTGCTAGGAGTAAACTTATTCTCTCATCCATTAAAACGGATCTTTCCTATTGCTAGGAGTAAACTTATTCTCTCATCCACATAAAAAGGATCTTTCCTATTGCTAGGAGTAAACTTATTCTCTCATCCACATAAAAAGGATCTTTCCTATTGCTAGGAGTAAACTTATTCTCTCATCCACATAAAAAGGATCTTTCCTATTGCTAGGAGTAAACTTATTCTCTCATCCACATAAAAGGGATCTTCCCTATGTTAATAGAGGTATCCCATCCACTCAACGGGATCTTCTCTATCAAATAGAGGTATCTCTCATCCACATAAAAAGGATCTTCCCTATGTTAATAGAGGTATCCCATCCACTCAACGGGATCTTCTCTATCAAATAGAGGTATCTCTCATCCACATAAATGGATCTTCCCTATGCACGTAGGGGTATCTCTTGTAGACACATATATTATGCTTATACACTTAGGCACCTGAACAGCAACACAGGTGTCCAGATCTCTAAGCCATATACTTTCAATTCTTAGGGACTTAGGCTAGGAACTTAGATACCTAGACAGTTAGGTATTTAGTAGATACTTAGATACTTAGATACTTAGCTTTCATTATCCTCCGGTTAATGAAACACAGGATACTAAATGAAACACTATTCACACCACTTTAAAAGGTTTTACTTATTCCCTCCAATTCGAAATGAAGGTTACAAAAGGCGCTCACCACAGACAATACGGAATCATTAAAGTTGCCAGCGTTTAAATTACCTGTCAGACTAGCTGTGTCGCATCGTGTCATTTCGCGTCGTTTCGCGCTCGTCGCGACACTCCCCACGAAGGGCTGAAGAAGTGCACTCAGGTTACTTGTCCATATTTGAATTTTCTCAAGGGCTCGAGTGGCTGCAACTCTCCTTGGGCGAGCTTCGCGAAATTGTTCTAATGACTCAGATGTAGTATTTGACTTAGGCTCAGATGAAGTATTCGACTTAGGCTCATGTGAAGTATTTGACTTAGTTTGTTGGTTAGTTTCGTCAGGACTTAAAGTTACGGGTAAACTTTCCCTTATATTGTTGTTGTCGTAGTGTGCTTGGATAATTTCGTCCTCATACAGGTCATCATTACGGTCGCAAGCTGGTGTACTTTCTGTGGGGTTTTCTATATATGTATCGTCAATAGTACGTTCTGGAAACTTTAAATTGTCGTCATGAGTTTCTGGATCTGCTGGGGTCTTGATGCAATATTCTTCACCGTCTTCTATTTCAAGGGGATAGAGATGCGCAATCGATCTTTTAAATTCAGTATTACCTACTTTGACTTTAGCGACTCTACATTGACCGTCAGCACTCTCAGTTAAAGAAATTATCTTGCCTACTTTCCATCCTATCCGGTTCTTAGAATCACCTTTAATTTGAACAACTTGTCCCACTTTAGGAATTAATTTCGATGTTACCCTTGGCTCTCTATGTCCATGCCAATATCTCTCTCGTAAACTTGGAAGATAACGATTGGAAAACATTTCTTTAAACTCACTCAGAATGACAATACCTCTTTTCCAGCTATTGACAAGATCATTCTTAGTCGCGGTGGCATGAATTCCTGAAGGAGTTTCATCAGACATTTCCAATGTAATGCATTTTCCTATGGTAAGAAAATCAGAAGGTTTCAACACATGATCGATTTCATTATCGACACGTGTAAGAGGTCGAGTATTGATGACGGCTTCAATTTCCTTGACTACGGTAACTAGTTGTGTATCCTTCATCAGATGCTTCTGCAAGCTTCTTTTCATGCAGTTCTTAACTATCCCTATTAATCTTTCGTAAAATCCTCCATACCAAGGTGCCAGTTGTGGTATGAATCTCCAGTGTATTTCCTTATCAACACAATACTGTTTTTCTAATATTTCTGCCATCAATTTGAAGTGTGTTGCATTGTCTGATGTGATTAAATCTGGTACACCTCGACTGGATACCATTCTTCTTAATGCTAGTAATCCTTCATCAGCAGTCAGATCATTAACCACTTCAAGGTGAACTGCTCTTACAGCTAAACATGTATATAAACATATCCATCTTTTACAATTACCATTTCCGTTATTAATGATGAGCGGTCCCAAGTAATCCGTTCCAACATAAGTAAATGGAGAGCTATAGTTTACTCTTTCTGCTGGTAAGGCTGGTGTTGGTGGTAACTTGTATGGTCCCCCTCCATGTTTTAAGCAGTCGGGACATTTATTTATAATGCGTTGAACTTGAATCCTACCTTGTGGAATCCAATATGACTCCCGAATCCTGTCTAAAGTGTGATTAACTCCTACGTGTTTATTGTCACAGTGTATTTTCATAATAATTTTATTAGTTAAATCCGTATTCTTCGGAATGAGCATAGGGTATCGTTTGTCAAACGGCCAATTCGCGTTCTGCATGCGACCTTTGCACCGTAGGACATCATCTATATCTTTGAATATTCCCAAATTTCGACTTAAACTTGTTACTCTTCCTTCTACTTCAAGAGGAAAGTATTCAGCCTGAAGTTTCTTTATTTCTTGAATTTTATTGTCCTGTGTAGCTTCAATCTGCTTGTTCAGTCTTTGCGTTGTTTCGTGTATAACCGTCACACTATCATCTTTATCCATGTTACTTACTTCCATCGGTTCTACGTCAAGCTCTTTCGTCAGACCCTCCCCAGTCAAGAAAGAATAAGTATCTCCTACTTTAGATGTATTTGGCCATGTATCCGAATTTTCATTAAGACATTGAGGGCCTTTAAGCCATTTCTCTTTATCCTCCTTCGAATAGGCTGGTCTGGTCCCAACGTCAGATGGATTGAACTCCGATGGAATATATTTTATTTCCAAATTTTGATTTTTCTTAATTTCTTCGATTCTTCTTGATACAAACGGTGGCAGTAATTTTTTCGACTTGCACCATTCTAAGGCTATTTGACTGTCAGTCCATAAGATCTGTTTTGATATTTTATGTTGAAGAAACTTAAGGACGAAGTTTATTAGCCTACTCCCTATTAACACTCCTAGCAGTTCAAGTCGTGGAATTTTAAGATTTTCTTGGTCTTTTATTGGTACAAGACGTGATTTTCCAATTATAAAACTCTTTTTTGTACCGTTAACAAGAAAAACAGAAGCAGCGTATGCTTTCAGAGATGCATCTGTAAAACAGTGTAATTCATAGTTGTTTATATCCACATCCTTCATGTAGCATCTGTTTATCGATATCTCCTTGATACTATCGAGTTCTTCACGAATGTTTAACCACTTGTCTGTCAATTCCTTTGATAAAGGTGAATCCCATTTGACTTTGGACTTCCAAAGCTCTTGTAAGAAGAGTTTAGCTGATAGGAGATGCGGTATTGCATATCCACAAGGATCGTAGACTGAAGCGATAATTTTTAAAACTCCTCTCTTCGTATTCAAGTTAGTGCTTGGATTCTGAAATCTTAATGAAAGTGTATCATTCTTAATATTCCAGTCCAAGCCAAGCACTTTAACAATTTCATCTTTACATGAATCAGGAATCGAACGCATAAATTCTTCAGAGTTAGAACTCCAATCTCTGAGGTTCATGGATATATCATTGAATGCTTCTTTACAGTCTCTGTAGAGGATTAATGCTTCTTGTGTCGACCCGGAACCAGTAATGAGATTATCTACATAAATCTCATTTGCTTTTTCTCTTATTCGCTGGTTGTCAGAATTTGCCAAGTGATGTTTAATAGTTGCGTTGAGCAAGAATGGGCTTGAGATAACACCAAAGGGAACTCTACAGAATCTTAGTTAAAGAAGATTATCTTTTGACACAGGTCTTGATGTGTCTTTAACCCATAGAAACCTTGTAACATCACGGTCCTTGTCATGCAAGGCTATCTGTAAAAAAGCCTTTTCAATATCTGCAGATATCCCAGCACCTCCACCATGTCGCGATGCCTCTTATATATAATTTTCCATGGTTGTGGCGTTACAACCTTTATATAAACATGTTTATATACTTCATGCATTTCTCAGTTCTCTTGAAATAATAACTGGGGGTAAATAGAGGCGTCGCGATTTGTCTAATAATATCAATATAACGTACCTTCCCATTATCCCGTTATTGTAACTCCCTTCGCTCCTTCCGCTGTGTACTCTCTCTCTATTTACATCTGCTTCGCTCTTTGTTATGAATCTGCCAGGAGTCTGTCACCTCCTGTTGAAGTTAAAGTACCATGACCCTGATACTCAGTGTCCTAAGCACCTAGCAGCCCTATACTATATTATCAACATCATTATTATGAATTATTAATATGAAATAAATATGCAGTTATCTGCCCGAGACATTCACACCCTTTCATATAGGTAATATACCATACATGAAAGGATCTTCCCTACTAACTAGGGGGAATCGCATCCACGGGGATCTTTCCTATTACTAGGAGTAACCATATTCTCTCATCCACATAAAAAGGATCTTTCCTATTGCTAGGAGTAAACATATTCTCACATCCACATAAAAAGGATCTTTCCTATTGCTAGGAGTAAACTTATTCTCTCATCCACATAAAAGGGATCTTTCCTATTGCTAGGAGTAAACTTATTCTCTCATCCATTAAAACGGATCTTTCCTATTGCTAGGAGTAAACTTATTCTCTCATCCACATAAAAAGGATCTTTCCTATTGCTAGGAGTAAACTTATTCTCTCATCCACATAAAAAGGATCTTTCCTATTGCTAGGAGTAAACTTATTCTCTCATCCACATAAAAAGGATCTTTCCTATTGCTAGGAGTAAACTTATTCTCTCATCCACATAAAAGGGATCTTCCCTATGTTAATAGAGGTATCCCATCCACTCAACGGGATCTTCTCTATCAAATAGAGGTATCTCTCATCCACATAAAAAGGATCTTCCCTATGTTAATAGAGGTATCCCATCCACTCAACGGGATCTTCTCTATCAAATAGAGGTATCTCTCATCCACATAAATGGATCTTCCCTATGCACGTAGGGGTATCTCTTGTAGACACATATATTATGCTTATACACTTAGGCACCTGAACAGCAACACAGGTGTCCAGATCTCTAAGCCATATACTTTCAATTCTTAGGGACTTAGGCTAGGAACTTAGATACCTAGACAGTTAGGTATTTAGTAGATACTTAGATACTTAGATACTTAGCTTTCATTATCCTCCGGTTAATGAAACACAGGATACTAAATGAAACACTATTCACACCACTTTAAAAGGTTTTACTTATTCCCTCCAATTCGAAATGAAGGTTACAAAAGGCGCTCACCACAGACAATACGGAATCATTAAAGTTGCCAGCGTTTAAATTACCTGTCAGACTAGCTGTGTCGCATCGTGTCATTTCGCGTCGTTTCGCGCTCGTCGCGACAATTGTATTACATGGAGATCTTTCACTCAATCCCTTACGCTCCGACTCCGTTGGTTTAGACTTTTAGAGGTAAACACATTGATTTAGTATATACAAGATACACAATCCCGCACAAAACTTTATTATAAACTGTCCCAAATGACATTGATAGCTGCATTCAGATACATGCTAACATCGCTATTTTTTACCTTAAACATTCATGCAAAAAAAAACTCAATATACTAGCAGTCAAGTGTCAAATTTGCAAACTAATGTTTTAAAATATTTAAAACTCTTTAGTGAAATCGCCATTATCATACTATTTATGACAAAAGTGGACATCGAATGAATGGAGACGAATTTCTCTATTTATATTGTATTAGTTTTAACGAAATTACAAATTACACAAAAAAACTTTTGACATGTTTTATAAATGCTGTCATTGTATTACACAACTTAAGCTATATATATACAATAATAATAATGAATAAATTAATGTAAAGCAAGGTTTAAAAACCCGTCCCGTCGATTGTTTTTATTCAAATTTTAACGTTTAGGTATCCTTTGTCACCCGGAATGGTGAAATGATTCTAACAATACCACACACATAAATTGGCTCAGGTGTTCAAAGTTATGTTGGAATAAAGAATTATACATACATACATAAATGAACCATTAAAACATTACACTTTACTCCAGACAAGACAAGATCTTATCCTATCATAACCAACCTAGCCTAACCGGTTACGTATCATAATATGTACATAAAGTTCAAAATACATAATGGGTCATAATTCATAATGGTCATAATATATAATGGTTTTTTTTGAAACCCTGAACTTTTCAAGATTGTTATACAACAAACCTAACCTAACCTAATGGGTTCTATACAATTGGCTTTTAAAAATATATATATTTTTTTTTTTTTTTTTATGGCATCGAGTAGACAAACGAGCACACAGGCCACCTGATGGTAAGTGGAAACTGTGACCCATAGACATTCGCAATCACAAGACTGCAATGCAATATTGAAAAGTTTACTTATTATGACCATTATGTAATATGACCCATTATGTATTTTGAACTTTATATATAGGTATTATGATGCGATCCCAACCTAACCTAATTTCCTTGAAATAAGTTTAATTTATTATGTAATTGTCTTTTAGACCTACATTTACTTAAGATACTTTCTTTTTTTGCAATGTAATGCAAACGGACGGTTAAATATCGATCGGTAATAGATTTAATCAACAGAATTCTATGACTATTATTTATTAATTATTAGATTTAGTCAGCCTTTATTTGTGGTATATACGTCTGTGGTACGAAAATGGGTCAAGCACACAACAGACGACTTATTTGCCTTGAATAGTTGATCACCCCTATCTCGTGCTAATATTGCGACCCATTTTGCACGTCGTAGAGGATTTCGTGGAAAGCTTAAATTTAAAAATAAAAAATATTAAAATTTAAAAAAGTAATAGCTACTCCATAATAATTTTGTTCCTTGGTAAGTCATAATTTGTGTGCACAAAATAAATTCCTAAAAATCATGAAAACATTATAATTTTAGCTAGAAACGTTTATAAATAAATAGAACTTACGTAAAATAAGACATTCCATCCTTTTTATTAGTTTTTTTGTTATTATTTTTGCAGTTTTTCATCACACATTTTGTCATGATTGACAACTGCCACTGTCTGTGGTCGGAACAAGACTAATAGCAAAACTACTGCCCAAGTCGATTCGGCAGTAGTTTTGACTTGCCATTTTTTCGTGCTGATTGTGTATCTAGTATATACTAAATCAATGGGTAAACATAAACACTAAGTAAGTATAGGCCAGGCTAGGCCGACAAGGAATAGGGTGTTATACTAATTTGTATTGACCGGTAAATGAGATCTCAGTTACATCATATAAGTACTTTGATACATATTGCATATTGCTTATAAAGCCTTAGTCTATATACTTAGCTCATATAATCTCTCAGGCTCAGGAAATTAGCACTTTACTAACAGTTCACTATTTTATTCTCTCACTACTTTCCCGCTTCTAGCTCAAAGTATAAAAGTAGTCTATGGACAAAGTCATTCTCTCTTTACTATCTATGCTCAGGCAGTGTTACCAAGTAAAATTCATAAAGATACGTTCACACGAACTTACCATAGATTCGCGGTTATCCGCGACAAGGTATTTTTCGTCTGTAGTTTACTCTAAACTTGCAAGTCTTGCAACTTGTAGAAAAAAAAAGCGGCATACTAATAAAAATATTATGTATATTGTAGGATCGGCTTTCAAGAAATCACTACAGCATATTGCGTGGACCGCCATTAATAAAAAAAAGAAGGGGAGGGATCAAATGGGAAGCAAAGAATCATCAAAATCGGTTCACCCAGTCGAAAGTTCTGAGGTATAAAATATTTTAAAAAACAGTCGGACTTGGGAACCTCCTTTTATTGAAATCGGTTAAAATTTGGCACTGATTAATATTTTAGCATGCTAAAGGTTAATCTGACAACGCGCTAAATGTATCGAGGGGAAGTAGGTATACTCAGCGTCATAAGTAGGTAAGCAGGAATACATCCTCAAAATGACCTAGACACGACGTATTCTCTTGACAATAAAGTCGAATGCAGATCATTTTGACCTCGTCGGTTGCGTAGCTACTTCTGCTACTGACTGTACCTTAAATATTCAAGATAGCAAATTTTACTCCATTTTATTTCACACTGTATCTATCCACCGTTTTAGGGTTTCGTACGAATCTTACATCCTGATGAAAAACGCTAACGCGGTTTAGGTTATTGTTATTTATTTATTTAATGGCGTCTACATAATATAATAACGTAATTTTGCCAATGTCAAGTAAGTATATATATAAGCAACGTTGTAGGTGAATCCCGTCCTGTTGTCGAAGTCTTCCAGTCATAAGTAGTCGTGCCCCTTGAAGATGGCGAGCAACCACTTCAATGGTTTGGTGTGATCTTGACCGCTAACTCATTTGGAACCATCTTTTCACTGTTATTTTATTCAATGCAAGTTCTTCATCAATGTTACAACTTGTTCCGCAAAACTGGATTTGCGGAACAAAATCAGCGATAAAATAATTTACAATTTAAATTAAATCATTGGACAGATGTTTTCAGAATGACAGCCAGTCATAGACCCCTACGTTTTAGGTAGGTACCTACTCGTACCTATCTCTGACAGTCTCTCACAGCCAATTTACTCTGAATCTACTGGACCGCTAAACTAGGTATTTATAAATTTCTGGGACACAAATAAGTACGGACGTAACGTAAATTAATGAATTTCATACATGGGGGTCACTTATGAGGGGCCAATTAGAAATGGCGTTATACGGTGTCAAAATGGAAGCCCAGCTTGTGCTTTAAATGATTCTAAAAACTGGTCTAAAAGGTTACCAAAATGACAGATTTTTACGGGTTTCTAAAGATGTTATTCCGCAGCCTATCGCATAGGTACGACGTCTAAAATACCTTTCGTCACGAGCGTCGTGACGCGTCTGCAGACTCAGTAGATACGCAGATGGCAACGGCAGGCGTTGGCGTAACTACTTACTGGTTTCCATGTTTTTCTATGAAATACCTTCCGTAGCCAACCGCAGACGGCAAAAGTAGACGGAAACGGTTGTGACGGCGACGTTCGACGCCCTGCTGCTTGAGGTCGGGTGCGGAATCCACCACCCCAACCTCTCGTTATGAGACCCTGCAGAAATCGGGATTTTGGGTATTGCTAAAATCAGGTTGGAATAACAAGGAATTTCTCCAATAAAAAAAAAACTTAAACATACAAGTAGTATTTTATAATGAATTACCCATTTCTTATAATAGAATTATTTGAAATAATGATACCTACTCTGACTAAAAACACCTCAAATGAGGCGCCCACCGACTGATATTTTTTCAATCCGTGTTGGTATTTTCAATCCACGAATGCACTTTGAGTGATATGAAGCGGAGCGCTTCGGTGGATTGAAGACATTACAAGTACATGAGTTGAAATAGAGTTGGATTATATTGCAGGCAAGACACTGCTTCGTACCCGGCCGTATTGATAATCTTACCTTGACTAAAATGCGCGTTAAAGATGCGCCAAAAATCAAAGTTAACTATGACTTAGCGTTTATGGTAAACGTTAAAAATATTTCTATACCTATCCGTTCGGAAAAGTACAGTCACGACATTTAATTTGGTACCCACCTTAGGTATAAAGTCAATCTGACATTCTACAATAATAAGGTTGAGTTTCCTAAAAGTTACAAATGACTTGACATCTCTAATGAAATGACATTGATGACTTCAAGCATATTTTTCTTGAAATGGGTCCTAAATGAACGTTCGTGACTGTACCTACCTAACCCAATTCCAATTTGTTAGGCCCATCTTGCTTCCGCGTCTTAAACATATTGTTTATTAGATTTATAGTAGCTCTTAATGTCAAGTAAATAATATCTTATAACGTCATTAGCATTTAGCAATATATGGATTTTTAGGCCTTATTCATATTCATATTTGTATGTATTACTTTGAACACGGCTGTTTGTTTTCCTGAAAAAATTAAAAAAAATAATAATATGATTAATGATAGATGATTACGACATAGTAACAAGTTGGGCTAAAACAAAGTGGAATAGAGGCCCCATTTGGAATGACATTATGTAGGCTCTTCTTAACCACTATACATCTTAAGCATTGTTAATTTAATCACTATAAAACGTACTTAGACACACTGCAAAATAAATGAATTAGGGGACGGCGTCACAAATTGACCTAGTCCCAAACTTAAGGCTCGTACGTACTATGGCATGGGCTCTAGGCAACGATACATAAGGAAATGCATAAGTAAGTTACATATGGACAGCATTCATCACACAAATGTACAGCTAGCTTCGTCGGTCATCACTTCCAACTATGTTATCCGCATCGTCAAATAGTACTGAGTTAAGTTAAGCCTTAAATTAAAATTCATAGGACGAAAACAAGTCGCCACAGCCTTTTTGGAGAAATTACTATAATTCGACATCTATCTTTGGCATAAAAGTTGACATTTGAGTGCGAAATGTACAGTTTAACGCCGTTCATACCCTCTTTGGTACGACGAATATGAATGGTTTAAATTAATCAAATACTTAAGCTTTAATATACTTATTTGTATAAAGTTGATAGAATGTGCTTGGGTATTTACGGCCAATATCTTACACGCGGATTTACAAGCGTTCGACTCCATTTATGTAGGATAGGACAGTCGAACGTCGCTCGATCGAGTCGAACTGCAATAACGACCAGGCGAATGTTGGTGTGTGCGGCCTGCAAGCGGCGTCTAAGGAGGGTGACACGCTTACGTAAGGTTGCCTTGAAGTTTAAAATTGTGGCCTCTTCAAACTTGCGCGATAAATTACAGTCGTGTGGCAGCCCCATCAACGTCCTAAACGAGTTGTTATACTTCATCCTCAATAAATTAATGCTCCCCAGCGAATGACGAACCCAAAGGGTACACATGTCGAAGGTTGTACAGTACGCCTTAAAAAGTAATATTTTGGTATTTGGATCACACTGTATAAACCGGCTTGCAAGTATTTTACTCGTCTGTACCAGTGCTTTCCGCGCTCTCTCAATATCCATGTCATCTGTCAGATCTTCAGTCAACCAGTGACCTAAGAATTTTATCTGTTTAATGTAAATATAGCAGCCAGCATAGGTAGTGCTGAGGTTTTCAATCAATGCATTAACATAGAGGTTAAAGAGCTTGGGTGAAGTTAAACCACCCTGCCGCAACCCGCACCTTAACCTGTATGTATCAGAAAGTGAACCAGCCCATTTTACATTGTTTGTCTGATTCCCATACCAATACTTAAACAAGTTAATGGCATCCATAGGAAGGTTTGTTTCAAAGGTAAGTTTATGCCAGAGTAGATCATGTGACACCAGATCAAATGCCTGTGGCATATTAAGGAAACAGGCATTGATTGCTGTTTTTCTAACAGTATAGTACCGTATGGTATACTTGAGGCATAGCAGTGCAGATTCGTCAGGTAACTCAGGCTTTGACCCAAATTGCAAATCATGTATTTTTAGGTGCTTTGTTAAAAAACAATCCAGAATACCATCCAACACCTTCGCCATGATAGTAGGCAATGATTTTGGTGTGTAATTAGTACTATCTGACACGTTTTTACATTTAGGTTTGATAATAGGAACAACCAAAGTATGCATCAAATCTTCAGGCAAGTATGAGTGCCTGATACAGAGATTAATGAAAAGGGCTAGAACTCTGAGTAAGTGGACACCTGCATTTCTCAAGTGCTCAATACTTAGATTATCATGTCCACAGGACTCTCCTTCCTTAATTTTTTTCAAAACATACTGAACATCTTTAGAAGTTACATTAGATACAAATTTGATAGACATGTTGGGTTCATCATGTACTTTTCCTCTATCAGGAAGAGTAGGAGGATCAACTTTGAATTGATCCATAAAGAGATTTGCAATTTCTGTGTGATTCACAAGACCATCTATTCTTCGAGCAAGACTATTTGTTTTTTTAATACTAGACGTTTTCTTACAAAACTCATGGAAATTTAGCATTGTAAGATGTGATGCCATAATTTCACGTTTTATTACCTCTTGATTCTTTTCACACCATCTTAGCTGTGCCTGAAATTTCCTTTTAGCATGATACATGTGCCGGTAAACAGGGCCTGTAGAAGGTTTGCCGTACATAATCCAGTTAACATAAGCAAGACGAGCTTTACCATGAGCAGCCTTGACATGTTTATTCCAGCCAGCTAAATGTTTTTTCCCAATGAAGCTACTCTCAGCCGCTTTGCTCATTATTTCCACAATTGTAGCATACAGTTTAGTAATATCTGCCCTATGGTCTGTCAATTCACACATTTCATTTGCACACTTCGGAACCTCTATAACCTTGAATTGCTCATTGCAAACTTCTCTGTAGTTTTCTATTTGCAAGCCATTTCTGTCACCCCAAACCACTTTACTGAGTGCCATTGTACTTATTTAATTGCACTTAAACCTAACTGAAGTAAGATATAAAAAAAAGGGCTAGACTAATATATTAAGTGCATTGCAAAATAAATTATAATAGTTATTTGCTATTGTTTGGTTGCTCTTGTGTTATCTTATAAGCGTTTTCTAGTGTATCAGTTACAATCTTCATATCATTCTCAATGCTTCGGGCCCAGTTTTCCACATCCCCAATCTCTTTTAGTGCACTGCTAAAGTTTTCAACCAACGCTAGCCACTGTTGTGTTTGTTTTGAGAAATTAATTGCGCCTTGATGTAACAGCTTCGCTTCAGCATCAAGCTTCTTTTGATTTAAATAGGCTTGAGCCACACTGTAACAGAGTAATTCAATGAATAAACAATGTTTTTATTAAAGGTTAAGTAATTATTTCATAAAAGGTACAATGTTCTTAGAAGTACACGTCACTTATGTTCAGAATGATATACATCCACCCCATGGATGGTTAAGTACCTATTGTTAAAATTAGGACTACCCAATAGACTTATTACACTGCTTTCTAACAGAAGAAGTTGAGGTTTGCAGGTTTAATTAGATGAGCTAGCGAAAGGTGAAAGTAAGTAGGTACTAAAAAAATACTCACCCAACATTAAGGTGATCTACTAGAGCTTGAGTTAAATCATTTGCTGCTACAATACATTCTTTGCGTTTTTGTTCTGGAATGCATTAAAATGCGCTTTAGAAAGTTAGATTTAATGTAGTGTTTTCCAGCTTAAAATTTCGACGTCCAAATCAAAGTTACCTTGTACGACTCTTTTAGCTGCTTGTTTAGTCTGATGTTCTTTTATAAGTGAGGACAACATTTTACAAGGTTCCACAATCCAGCGTTTACAGTATTTTAAAGATAAAAAGGCAAGTCGAGATAGAACCCAATTTTTATTATTTATTTTGTATCTGTCAAAATCAGAACAATGACAGAAAGGTCAGAAAGAGAAGAGTGGGTGGATGGCATGGCTGGCAGATCAATAGAGGTCGACCGACGCTATAATAATGGTCGCGTTCACTATATAAAATCGCGGCGTTAGTTGCTGCGTTATTTGGTATCTGCATTCTGCATAGTTTGCAATGTTCGCCAGAACTTTTTCAATGAAAATTGTATCATTTTCCCAATTATTCTACAATAAGCTCATATTTAAAAAAAACTTTACGCGGTTTAGGTTAATAGGTTGCAATGCCAAAAAAAGGGGAATGATTTTAGCACTCGTGTGTATGTAAATATTTACGCCCTACTTTTATGCCTAATCTGCCCAACCGATTTTAATGAATGAGGTGTCAATACTTAAGACATATAGGTATAGTTTTTATTTGGGCAAAATCAATATGTCAGACTTTAGCGCCATCTATCAGCAGTTCTGAACGTCAATCGCTTAAAAAGAACAGAAGATCTTCATCCCCCTTGTTTAGTGTTTCTGTTTCTTATACATTGACATTTATAAAGAATCTCATTATACTTAAGTATTATTATTAACTTTAAACTATGTACAACCATAGATGTATGAAAAGTACAAACATAGACCCCGTGCAGCCAAATGTTAAGCGTACCATCTTTTTCTTCTGTGTACAACACAGCTTGTAGCCAATTACTGACTACAAACTTGAATGAATGAAAGATGAATGTGTTTCGTGACCACAAAGGTTAACTTTTTGATTGGATTTCTTGCGTTAACTACCAAATTTTACCCTAGCATTTGTGGATTTGCATTAATTTTATTGCGATTATAAGATATTTTAATAAAATAGGGTTTATTTATGGTTCTTGTATACACTTGGACAAAATGACATAAGTACAGTCACGAACCCGGATTGTTGAGCCACTTACCCATGTTTCTAATTTGGCCGGGTAATGCAAATCGAATAGCTGTCAGCCAGTCGGTGACATCGGTTATTGAATACGCAGCTAAATTACGAACAATGGCAAGTGGCTCAACAATCCCAATTCGTGACTGTACCTATACTCTGGACAAAATGACACGGTGCATGATAGCAGTCAAACGATATGAAAATAATATTTATGCTTCCAAAAAACACGCAGAAACCACCACAAAAGGCAAAGTGGCCCCGGAAAACTGCTCATGTCAAAGACTTCTCATGAAAATTTTACTGCCGTGATATAGAATGACGTTGTCAACTGCCCCAATATTTTTAAAACAATTTTTTTCCGAACTTACTGGTTGGTAAAAGCTGTTTACCGTGTATAATATGATTGTTCTCGTTGGGCTCATGCATCATGTGCTGATGTCCCAAAGAGGACCAAACCATTTTTTTTTAAATTATGTCCTTAAGCTTTAAGTACCTAGGTAGGTATGTCATTATGTTTTTTGGTTTTTGTGATATCTTGTTATTAATAATAATAAAAACGTCAGCATGATACCTATTAAATTAAAAAATTACTTTACTGATACTTAATCTCAATCTCTCAAGGGTTAGCTGGAAGAGATCCCTTAAAGGGATAAGTTCGCCTTTGTACATATTTTTATATTAATTGTATTGTTATGGTTTTTCTTTAGTACAATAAAGTGTTTACATACATACATACATACATCATCACTACATAGTATAAAACAAAGTCGCTTCGCGCTGTTTGTCCCTATGTATGCTTAAATCTTAAAAATTACGCAACGGATTTTGATGCGGTTTTTTTTAATAGATAGAACGATTCAAGAAGAATGTTTTTATGTATAATAAATTCTGTTTTATGTACGGGTGCTACAGAAAACTCACACAAACCGAAGCGAAGCGAGGGCGGGTCGCTAGTACTTAATAAACCAAAGATGCGTATAAATAATTGAGTCTGATTATAATTACATTAATTAAAGAAATATGATTACCACACACACACACACACACCTACATCACGTGACGTGTCGTCGTCGTCTTCGTCTCGTCGTCGTCGTCGTCGTGTTCAGTTTAAGTGGCGAAGAGAATATGACATTTTGTAATCTACTACAATGACATGTACCTACTGCCATCTTCTATTCTTTATCAGATTCTGAATAAAACCACTTCTACTTCTTACTATGATGATGAACAGTTGAAGAATCCAAGATATTGGAAGCGGGAATCATCTGTGAATGGAACTGCATCTACATATGTACGTACCTATTGCGATCGCCATCCACCTCCTAGTCTGTAAGCTATTCAAAATATTGTTCGTAGTCGAAGGCTAATTTGCGATGCACGTTGCTGTATAGTTCCTGGCCCGATTCCTGGGTACCTAGTGATTCTGTCAACAACGACCGTCGGACGAACGAGTGAATGTTCAAGCGGCGAGTTTAAGTAGTTCCGTCAGTGCGAACAAAACATATTTTAGCGCGTGCATTTTCAATTTGGCAGCATAGTTTCTGCCGATGCGATGCATCAAACGTATAAGACTGCTGAATTGAAAATGCACGCGCTAAAATGTGTTTTGTTCGCTCTGGCAGGACTACTTAAACTCGCCGCTGCGATTTCGCTCGTTCGTCCGACCGTCCGTTATTTATGAGAGAATAACACCCCTGAGGCCGTACCTACTTTAAAAATCGAAGTTCGAGCTTCGAGCTTCGAAGTTACGTTAGCTCTTTCCCACAATTTAGCCTCGAATGACGAGTGACAGGCATGGGAGCTAACATAACTTCGAACTTCGATTTTCAAAGTAAGGCCTCTGCTCGACTACAAACAATATTTTGAATAGCTTACCTACTAGGAGGTGGGGAGATTAGGTAATGGCAGTAAATAGAAGAAAACATTACAAAAGTTGATTTGATACTTTGTTTCATTACTTTTTTGTAAGTAATGTCAATTGTGTGTAATGAATGCTATGCTAAGGACAAGGATCTTATCCATATTAGAGGGTGAACGAGGACACTAACTGTACGTTACAATAAGGCTCTAACCATTCCTTACAAAACTTAGAAAAAACCATACGCTTGCATAATGTCTATATTAGGTAAGTTAGTTTTTGACAACAATAAGAGAAATCGTTTCAATTGAAAACACCATTACGACCAAATGATACATTAGGACAAACAATGATTATGCCACTCGATGTAGACATCTTGATAATTAAGCCCACTATAGCGCCTTGCCCCAGATGACCACGTCAGTACCCGTAGCTACATGATTGGATTGCATTAATTATTGTTCCTTAATGGAAGTACGTATCGATTCTCGCTTATCGTTATCGTTGAAAGCGATCGAGAAGAGATTCCCTGGCGTGTTCCAATTTAATTTACGCATATTTTATTTTGTAACAGGTGCTATTGGAAATATAAATAAAGACCAGAGCTTGCTTACATAAGTCTTTTAATTTTAAATTTTATCTAAGATTAACGAAACAATGTCTATTTTTACATAAGTAGATAATCACCAAAGTAAAGAAATTCTACGCATTCTACAAACTTTGTTCCTGATTAGAGTATAAAACGGTTGAACCAGACATTTAGACATTCAAATTATGAAGTTGCTTACTAAAAACAAATTTATTAGACATTCAAATTATGAAGTTGCTTACTTCATAAATGTGACAATAATTTCAATTTATTACCTACCAAAAAAAAGTTTCACAAATAATTATTACATATTAGCTTAGCCAATTACAGAACAATGACAAATATATATCTACTTACATTTCTTTTTTAATTTGATAATTATGTAGGTAGTTTGCATTGCACATTACTTAACGACGAGATCAACTACCAACAAAACTTTGTAAAATTCTCTAAACTGGCAAGTTCTTCCCCCTAGTCGCGAATTCAAGTAGGTACTCACTACACGTATGTACTCACTGGTGAACTGAGCAATTTAGTATTCGGTATTGCCTAAACAGTATTGTTTCCGATCGTTTTCTATGTAACAGTTTGGTCCTCTTCGTTCAAAATGAAGAAAATGATTGGAGATAACAATATTTAGAAATATAGGTATATACGTTCTGTAACTGTACTTAAACATTGTGAGCTACGAGTAGTCAGCCAACAAAAATGTAGAGAACTTCAAACTTTTCATACTTCATAAGATAAAAGCGAGACATTGACAATTATAATGTTCTAAAGCTTAACATTTTTATTGGCCTAAGGCACCTACATGCACGCTAGAGTCCCCGGGTTCGAACATGACATTGTTCAACTCATCCACATTTGACCTTCTCCGCCCTTTCCGAATTGTCGACTGCACCCAGCTTCTCCTTGAGTTTCTCGGTGAACTCGGGGTCGTCCCATCCCCACAGCTGGTGGCTCCCGTCCCCGGTGCGCTGGGACCGCTGTTTGACTATCTCTGGACTCACACTCTTCAAGTCATACGCTTGTCCAATCTGGATAAATAGAACTTCAAGTCAGCATTATAATTTGTAGACTGTTCTTTTAGCACATTTGGAAATATCTTAGTAGCCGTCGAGCTCAAAAATTATCTACACGCTCTATGCTTTTAGTAATAGGTCAAGACGTAAGAGATGTTTTGCGCCCCATGTAGCATAAGATAATTATTGGTGATGACTGTAGGAAGTTAACAAAATCATGAAATCTGTAACGAGCTCCCAGGAATTGGCAAACTTAGTTTAATTAAGTCTTCATATCGAAGGTACTTCTTTTAAGGCTTACAAAATCTCTCCGAGTGTGGTATTTCTAGGGTACGTAAGGTGTAATAGTCTTAAATTAGTCGCTACATGTTGAGTACCTATGTACACTATCTGTAATTTTTTACAACCTTGGCCATGGCCTCGATGAAAACGATGGTAGGCGTGAGCATGTTGTAGAGCGGCAGCTCCGTCGCGCGGTAGTCCCACGGGAACGTGTGGTGGTAGTTGTGGAAGCCCTCCACACAGAACATCCACACGGCCAAGTTCTCGCGGGGGTTCAGCGACCTGCGAATACAAAACTGATTTTAAGGCTTGTTTACACGTTGTGAAGTAGCAAGTGCAGGTGAGAAGTGATTAGTTAACATGTTTTTATGGTGATAAGTGTTAAGTGTTAAGAAATCGTTTACACATTGCTTAGTTGTGCTTGTGCAAGTGTAATATGTCGATTTTAAACTTCTTATTTTTAAATATACCTCCTTAGGGCCAAAGTCTGGGATATGCATGGTTTTACTAATTTGTAACAAAGCTGCGTCTCTCAGTTGTTTATTTCTATATTCAGCACAATTTATGTTACAAAGGCACTCGTACTTTATGTATTCCATTACGAATTTCAACGTTTGCTCCTCAGTCCACCTCATTTTTATACCATACTATGCACTTAACAAGCAGATACTGTTTACACGGTGTTTAGAGGGTGAGACTGCGAGTGCGGGGAGTACGCGGGTGTGCGGGGGCAACAACTTAACAGGCAAAAATAGAACGAGCGTCTATTCACTTTACTTCACACTCGCACTTCACACTCGCACTTGCCACTTAACAGCGTGACCGTTTACACGTTGTTTTTACTAATCACTTTACACCTGCACTTCTCACCTGCACTTGCTACTTCACAACGTGTAAACAAGCCTTTATATACTCGTAAAAGAGATCACAACGGGTTACCAACGTAAATAATGTCGAAAAACGCTCGACGTGTTGCGGGCTCGTCCGGAGTCCCTATTCATGAGTAGACTGTCGGATGGTCGGATTGGTCGGCGCCCCCGAGTTGGAAAGCGGTCTTGAATGTGGATGTGGGTGCGTCTTTAACAGGTGACGTAGTTAGTTTTGTATGAAACCCTACATTAAGGAATTGCAATAGTGAGGAAAACGGGGGTAGTTGTAGCAGCCACGCTATTTGCACCGAGCAGCCGGGCTGACAGAGCGCTGGCCCGCAGTATTCGTCGTGCTGCGGCCGCGTCTGCTCATGAATAGGGTCTCCGGACAAGCCCGAAACATACTGAGCGTTTTTCTACATTATTTACGTGAGTTACCCGTCGTGATCTCTTAAATATGTCTGTCTCACGGAAATTATACGTTTATAATTAAATTGATATAGTCGTAAATGTATGAACAACCAAGATACCTACTCGTCCAAAACTGGGCATCTGTTCTACTCGGTAAAACTATGGCCTTTGACATGTTAGTAATGGCAACGTTATGAAATAACTCTTGTTTTAATTGAATCAAGTGGCGGCCGAGTTTGACGTGTAATGGCGGAACAACATTACACGTCAAAGGCAATATTATTTTACCCAGTAGAATAGAGACCTATTGCAATCGCATTCGCAATCGGCTTCAAAGTTGAACAATTGTTTTTATTTTGTATGCAGACTGAGGGCTTATTATGCTGATACTGGTAATAATTACCTACTAAGGTCGACAAGTATTGCTACTTATGCTGTTTTCTTTTTTTAGAGGGTATTCAAGTATTACGTAAGCACTAACACCCGTATTTATAGTCTAGAAAAGTAATTACTTGAGTAAAAGTAATGACTTAAATGACGATTTTTATATGACTTTTGACACTACTAATACTCTAGTAATTACTTTTCTTCACTATAAATACGGCTGTAAGAAGAGGGAGGTGTCCTCTTTGCTTACTTTTTATTGATACCTACATTTCATTACGGGGTACGTTTTTGATGATTTCCATTCGGTTTTTGCCTGTGGTTTTCGCAAGGGTTTAATAATCAATGACCCATTTTCAATACCTAATCAAAATATTGAGTTTCATAATAACAGTAAGTAACATGGCGTCAAACAGGCCCTTCTGTTCTCATTACTTATGATAATTATCGTTGTAGGGTGTCGTTAACCTCATTAATATTCAATCGAATTGAATTGATTATCTTGTTAGCGCAAGTAATTGTAATAAATTATAGTTATATACACAATCGTGGAAGTGTGCTCGAGTTTAGGAATGCTTTCGCTGTACTTTGTCAACTATAAATAATTCATTAGCTATGGAAATGTGACTATTGTTTACACGTTTCAAAGCCTTTTCAATAATCTTTGTACTAAATACTCAGCAGTATACGGGCAGTCCATCTAAAGGTTCATCACCAAATCATCACCGCCTCAGATCAAAGTGAAACATTGAAAAGTGTGCTTTGGGCATATCTGACACGTTTTTATTACTAGAGGTATAAGAGCGTGTCAAATATTAAGATAATATACTATACATGGTGACTGTACGATACATTATGAAGTTATTGTAAAAACGACGGTGACCTTTCATCCTGGTCTGGCCATCAAAACGTGATACTAAAAATGACCGCGAAATTAAATTTGTAGCTGTAATATGCCTGTATGGACTAGAAGTAAACAATATTAATGTTTTTGTCATTAAGTATAAAGTTATTTATAAGTTAATGACAAAAGCATTAAAATTGTTTAATTGTATCTCATTCAGGCATACATATACTCTAGCTACATTTTAAAATTCGTGTTAATTTTCAGTATCACGTTTCGATGGCCAGACTCTATTATGCCGCATTAGTGCAGCCGACATGGTCATTCTGTATTAAATCATGACCATTTTGAACCTTGTTCCGTATGGGCTGAAATTTGGAATACGAGTACAGAAGTAAATCCGAGGGCAATGCAATATTCTTGTATCTTGGAGTTGATCGGCGTCGCTATTGTCTAACGCACTCGCAATCTCAATTGGCTTTAAAACGGAACAATTCTTTTAATTTTGCCTTCGATTTTCAAAATGAAAACAATTGCGAATGCGAGTGCGTTAACCAATAGCCCCTCTGATGGTGTAAGTAGTTGGATGGTGGCAACAGAATCTTCGCTGTACTTAAAGTAGAACCACCGAAATTTGATTTATTACCTTAGTCTCAATAAGCAGATGATGACTACAAAATAAGTACAGTCGGCAAGAAAATCTTTTTTTTACAGGAACCTATTTTCCTAGCTACACATTCTATGGAACGCTTAATCTTACTTGTCATAAGGCCTATATCCGAAGACGTGCGAGAAGCTGTTGACGCTCCAGACGACGTTGATGCCAAAGGTGTAACGGAGGATGGTGGGGATGAGGAAAGCGTTCAGCCAGCTCTCGTTCCAGCAGTACACCGGGATCAGGGTTGGCAGCACAAAGCAGAGGAGCGGCATTATCTTCAGGTAATGTCTAGAGAAACAAATCATCATCATCGTCAGTTTATACAGGATGAGTGTTGATCTGCAATGGACTTACAGTCTGTGAGAAGGTTCTTTGGGTTTGTACTTTTCTCTCACTCGTTCTTAATAATAACGTATAAGAGGTAGTGAGAGACGAGCACAAACCTGAAGCACCTTGTAAGAGTTACCGCACTGTATTTTCTTTTACGGTAAGCAGGTATGTTAAACATTATAAAACAAACCTTATTCTAACTGAGGACACTTCTCAACTTGACTGATAAAGCTGTACTTTTTCTGGACTAATCATACTATATGTCATACTGACGTACGGCATATCAAGACAAGCAGTACAAATAATGAGGTTCCTAAAGAATTGAACTTGAACTTGAATGAGGTTCCTGCATTGTCAATAGTTAAAAGAAGAAATACAATTACGTTGTCTCGCAGTATTTTGCTACATACATTTAGCAGTTACAGTCATTAGTATTGCAATTTAATAAGACTCAACAGCGGACACATCTCTTTGTAGTCGACTGTACTATAAGCAACGGAAGTACGAGTACGTAAATTTACCCCCTTATGCGTAAACGCACAATAAACCTATTTTAGTTAAAGTATTATTTGTGCCTTTCTATA
Source organism: Acleris laterana (assembly GCA_963966035.1). Taxonomy (NCBI): domain Eukaryota; kingdom Metazoa; phylum Arthropoda; class Insecta; order Lepidoptera; family Tortricidae; genus Acleris; species Acleris laterana. The sequence continues at coordinate 11,517,537 of OZ014443.1, read as the reverse complement.
AATATTACAGAAAATAAGGGTTATTCATTATGTTGAGACAGTCAATTTATAACCTTTTTTAAGCTCTTCGAATTACGAGTTGAATGTCCATTCAGCTATAAGTATCCAACATTGGTCCCGTCACCCAAATTTTTTTTGCATTCAATATTATCCTCACTTTCTCTGAAACATGACCACCGGGTCCTCGTACAAATCGGAGAGCTCGATGCGCTTGCCGCCCTCGATGACCTCAGGGCTCTTCTTGACGCAGAGCCAGCCCATGTGGGAGAAGAAGAGGCCGCGCTCCGCGTTGTGCGGGTCCGCGTCCGTGTCCGCGTACTTGTGGTGGGTGCGGTGGTCGCGGGCCCACTCGAAAATGCAGTCCTTAAAAATATACATTCGATTAGGGTTGCCACAATCAAAAAATTAAGTAGTTAAAATAGAGGGGACAGGAAACGAAATCATAAATATGTACTATTTTGAAAACAAAATACTACGTTCCTTCATTTGTGATAATTTTGGGAATCTTAGAACTTCTCCGCTTTACAGACAAATTAATAGAGGAATAACTAGTTCCGGTAAAATTTTGGAAGTTTCACCATACACTAACTCAGGGTGACTAAATATATAGGTACCTACAATAAATAGGCACACAAACGATGAGAACCTAAATCAACGGTACCTACTATTTAAAAATGTTATTATACTAATCCACCATTAAGTATCCACCATTTTGGATATGTTCTTAAGGTAGAGGCTTGTATTAAATATGTAGGCCAAGAACGAATGTATAATGTATAATTTCAATAAACTATAATCACACTAATATTATAAGAGCAAAAGCTTATGTGTGTGTTTATGTATAATGTACAACTAGTAAGTCTAATAGTCAACGATAGATAAAAAAGACTCACTCGTTCTGATTTCCGAAATGTAGGTCATGGTTTTAGCTTTGTATCTCTCGTAAAATTTATTTAAATTATGCAGTCAAAGTTTGCAAAGATTGTATGTTCTGTGATTTTATTTACAAACGCTTGCATGGTAATATTGTTATACTATTTTTTCTTAGCCAAAACAAACGACAAAATATTAACCGCCTGTTTCACAATCGGCAAGTAAAGCGTATTTGACAGATAAATTACGATGTAGGTTTTCTGTTCTTACTTGAAAACCCATAGTCTGCCACAGCATGAGGACGATGCGGAGAGGGGTCCGCGCCTTGTAGCTCCTGTGCGTCCAGAGGCGGTGGGACCCCGCGCCGATCCCTATGGCGCACATGAGGTGCACTGCGAACGCTGGAACAAACCAATATAAAACCGAAGTGATATATTCTCTTATGCCCAGTTCCTATATTCAACAAACGAATCGTTTTCCTTACGTCTCGTTAAAATTTTACACATTTTGTACGTAGCAAATGTCAAATTTTAACGAGACGTATTGAATATAGGACCGGGCATTAGAGACGACTTTGTCGAGCGGTTAATCGAGAAAGCGAGTTTTATGCTACCTTATCGAGAATTTACTAAAAGTTGGTAATTTGTCAGTCGAGTAGAAACGTGATTCCTTGAAAATAACGTGGCAGAAAAATAACCTAATATCCTAAAATACTAAAATTAAATATAACAAAAGCTTTGCGGTATAAGAACCGTTAGTTACATATTAGTATTGCTTTATTGACAAAATGGGTTAAAAAACTACCTTTTGGAATCCGTCTACATAATGGTGCTATCAATACATTCAACAATTTTAGTATACTTGGATCAAAAAGGTGGTAAGTAGACTAGTTACGTCGATAGTATTAATATCTACATAGCCAATTAGCCATCGCGTCAAATACGAGTACATGTGTACTAGACCTTATTTTTAGTGATATATGGCATCTTACGTGTATATACCTACTTATGACTTTGACTGTACCTACAGTACGATAGGTTTTAAAAAGGCCCTTGGGTTTGTACATCTCTGTCATTCCCTTTCATATGCTTTTATATGCCGATGCAGATAAGCTTTTTAAGACCTCTTTGACGTCTCGGTGCTTGCTGACTTTTTGTAAAAAATTTAGTAAACACCCGATTGTTAAAAATTAAACTTACCAAAAACGTTGGTCTGCCATTTCGCCGAAGTGAAAACCAGGTATATACCGTACAACGAGGCGGCATGTAGGTACAGGAACCAGAATATGTTGAACCACACGTACTCGTGTTTCCTGGGCGCGGCCTTCTTGAGGACCGACACATCCTTGTCCAGCCCCAGGTCCGCGGTCTGCGTGTCGGTCTCGAACACGACTCCGCTCGGAGTCGGGTTTACCAACGGAGGCATGCTCTGCAAACGAGATACTGTATTTATAGTACCTATGGGTAGGTACTATCACTCCAATGGAACCCTAACCCACTATAAAATAGTGTTTTTTATCGGAAAAGTTTGTATTGATTTTGCTTTCTCAATAAGCTTATCGGGGGGGTACTAAAGTTGACTGAGACAGAAAGATAAAAACGAACTACATACATACATAACCTCACGCCTTTATTCCCAGAGTGGGGTAGGCAGAGCTACAGAATTACTAACAAGTCTACAAACTTGTTAATAATTCTGTACCACATTTGTACAATTCAGGCTAAGACGTTTACCAGTGTATTAGTGACAGGTTGCAAGCCCATCGCCTAACAGTAATACACAGCCTTTAATCCATAAGGGCCTATTGATTGATCAGTAGTTAAACTAACTAATTGTTAAACTCTGACAAGGGAATCGAAAATTTGAAGGAATCTCAAGGAAATGTGTCAAATTTTCAATTCCTTTTACGAATTTTAACAATTAGTTAGTTTAACTACTGATCAAACAACAGGGCTTTATTCGTCTCTTACGACATCCACGGGAGGACATGGAGTGGCACTATTCTATCCCGGCAACCACGTCAAAAACTGACTAAAACAAACTTTTCCGACAAAAAACGATGGCAATACATTATTCACTACATCTGATTAAATCCCGTTTTAACATTGGCAAGAGTAAAATCATATAACTTAAAACAATATTATTACACACTTACGTCTTTATCCTTTTTCGGTTTGTAAGTCCCACCGTGACTGAATGTTACCAAGCCTAAGATATACTAATGCGCAAATGACTGAAACTTATGTTTATATACCCAAGTACAAACAATAGAAATCAACTCAATATTCAAATTACGAAAAGCCGGGTCATCTCATCTAATTACTCATATGTTTATGTAGATTACCATACCAGTATATACAACCAATTACAATACAATCAATGCTGGGGTAGGGTATGCCAGGTCGTTAAACTACTTCAATGTGAGTGGAAAATAATGTAACTAGTCTATTTTAACCTTTCTAAAGACTGTACACGATAAAATCCGGCCATGCATGACCTGGTGTACTTATTTTTTTAATGAATGCTAATTTTCAAGCAGCACTTTTTTGTAATAGTCAGTGGTTATGGAACTACATAATAAAAATACAATCATAATAAAATGTTAGCGCGTCTGTGTCTTAGACCCTTATATAATCCACAGTACCTTTATTTTTTTGTACACGATCTTCTGACAGTCTTTACCAAATTCTCCGTTTTAAAACATTTTATTATTTTTAATTATACAAGCCAAATTATACCTTATTAAATTATCTTACCACAATAGTTAAAACTTTCCTAATTATATTCAGATTAAGATAGTTCTGAGGTTTTTTAACTTTGGCGAATTTTACTTTTTGACAAATAAATGCCTCCCATACAAAAACAACTTTCAGTGCTTGGAGTAAAAAGTCTTCCTGACTACTACAAATATAAATGAATTTCAAAAAGTATTTTTTTCGTAAGACGACATTGTATTGTGGGTAAAACTGCTTGTAACAATATAAATACAGTTGTGGCGTAGAAGCAGGAAGCGAGTGAAGATTGTCAAAAAACGCTGTACAGGAGATGAAAGGTATTATGATAGAATATATTTGGCGAAAACTCACACATACCCATACATTATGATACGATTTTATTTCATTATATAGTATTATAATTATACAACATATAAAAAAAAACTGCTTGAAAATATGCATTCATCGCAAAGATACACGAGAGCATGCATGCCCCGATTTTATCGTGTAGGTACAGTCTTTAAGAACGTAAGAGCGCAAATTCCATTTTTAACCATTTCCAGAAAGAAAATGGCGAGGGTATTTTTGTATTTGTAAGGTTTTTTAGCAATTTAAAGATAAATGGGGAATTTCAATCATTCTACAGGATGTTACGAGTTGTTTTTTTATTCAACAGGATTTTTAATATTCCTGCATATTCAGCAAAGAGTCATTGGATGTTTTTTGTTATGAAATACAGCTTAAACCGTGATGCAGAGCTGAAAACCACATTACTACGCCCGATACCTACATTGAAATAAGGTTAGGGGAGGAAGAACGGAAATTACGTGCAGCGGCTCCTCCGGACGAGGCCGACTGTTTAATGCACCGCGGAAATTTGCAAGCCTTCAAACAGCTGCACTGTTAGAAATTGCATTTTAGCTTTAGATTCAGATTTATTTGGAACGTAGGTATCATGAAATAAAGTTAATTTTTGGTGATCTTTTCTTTGATAGAATAAAACCGCTGGAGAGATTTTGGATACTTACTTACCCATGTACACTTAAAAATAACCCCAAGGCGTCAATCGCGGCTCTCAGCAACATCGTACTGCAACTCCTGGGAGGACGACGGGACCCCGGGTTTGAGCGGGGGTATATATATGGGACTGGCCCGGATTGATTCCCAGTCATGGACGGCCGAGAGAGACGAGGGCGAACAACCCAATGCGGAGATGGATAGTGGCCCCAAAATAACACCAGCGCCGGTATATGAGAAGTCCTTAAACCGGGCAAGCCACCGGCCGCTCGGCTCCCCACCACCGCTGGTACCTGAAGAGGGCCAAGGGCCGACCCCCACAGTTGCCCTCCGGGCTCCTCCGGCCCCCCAGACTCCGCCGTCATCCCCAATGCGGCCACCCTCAACGACCTCCGACACGGGATCTAAGTTAACATCCGAGGACCAGAGGGTGCTGCTAAACAGCAGGTGTTGTCAAACGACAATACCGAAAATAATACAAGGCCGAATTATCAAGATCTCGAATTTTATATTACAGAGTGTTGAAATCACGAAAACATTTTTACGAATATCATATTTACGAATGTTGACAATCCCGTTTTTTTATGAAAATTTAAATTCCGAAAATTCACGAACACGATCGGTAGTGTAAAATTTGGAATTATGAAACTAACCACTTGAATTGAATTGAAGTATTCTATTTGAAACAAAAGTTAGGTGAGACGACGAGCACATTTCTAAATTAGGTCAATCTCACCTTGACAGATTAGGTTAGGTCACAGTTGCATAAAGGCGCAAATCGCCTTAGCTACGCGGAACTTTTCTTAAATTTTTGAGCAATAAGCATGTTAAACATTATAACAAGGTATGTATTATACAACATTTTATCAGGCGCTTAGGTATTTGAAATAAAAATCTTAGAGAATTCGTGGTGCTAAAATTTCGGAATAATGAATATTCGGGATTTGGAATAGGAATGTTCGGAATTACAAATTCGGTTTTCCGTTTTATCGGGATTGTGAATATTGTGATATTCGGAAAAATGTTTTTCGGGATCTTGATCAAAGTCGGAAATGTAATTATTCAGAATTTAAAATAATTCTGATTGTGATGCTCGTGAAACTAAAATTCGGAATAAGTAGTCATGGAATTCTGAAATTCTTGTTAATCAAATTCGGAAAAAAATATTTCGAGATTATGTATGGTACCCTAACTAAACAAGTGTTCTACGGTTGTTTAACTTTTTGACATAAAACCGTATTTTTTCGCTGAAGTTTCTCTTGAGTTGTCAATCAATCAATCAATCATTTATTTGCGTATCAAGTGTTCTACGGTTGTTTAACTTTTTGACATAAAACCGTATTTTTTCGCTGAAGTTTCTCTTGAGTTGTCAATCAATCAATCAATCATTTATTTGCGAAAATACAGTATTTAAATAGGTCTTACATTTTAATTTGTTCATTGTATTCACCAACAAGGTATGCAAATTATTATAATAACCCAAATTAGTTTTGACATTAAAATTACATATTTTATACTAGATTACTACATTTTATTACTAATTATATTTCATTTACAGTGTAAAAACAGTGTTTCAGAAGCCACTTGGTCAGATAGTGTTTAAAAGTATTGTTAGGATGCCGTTTAATGTCATCAGGTAAATTATTAAAAATAACTATAGGTACACATATTGTATGCGTCACATTATTGTCTTTGTTTTACTTGCGCTTCCCAGGTCACTAAAGGTAGGTTTTTTGTGTGTAGTTCATATATGTATATTTAATATTATGTAATAGCGTTGTGTATATAAAGTATAAATATTTTATAACTTAACTTGTTTTTTGCCATCCTCATGCATTGTCCTCACCCGGTCATTAGGAGGTTAGCTGGAAGTTAAAGGAATAAGTTCGCCTTTGTACATAATTTAAATTCATATAAGTACTTTTGTGAAATGATTTATTTTTTGCATAAAAGAGTTTATTTACTTACTAAATTTAACGGGTATCCCAGAGAAAAGTTGTGTGGTTAAAAACGACTGACATCTGTTTTCAAGTCTCCTTCTAAACAAGTGTTTGCCTCTATTTTAATTTTCCTGAATTTTCCCCTGTACAAAAAAGGTGTAATGTAACTTTTGCCAGCTGCGAGGTGAAATGTTTCCCCAAGGGGTTCCTCAACGGTGACCTTGTTACTTAGCCTTATTTTCCCTATACCCATAAAAAAGTTAAGGCTTTTAAAGAATAATGTATAGCTAATGATCATAATGGTGGCCCGCTGAGAGTGTTTTGGACACAACAAGCCAACAAGCAAGATAACTTTAGGCTTGTGTTTAAAAGGGAGATATCATATAAGCAACATGGGTAAGTCAATGAGTAAACCAATTGTACCCTATCAATTGTACCCTAAATTAACCTATGAATGCAAAAAAAAAAAAACATCACTTGGATTAAGGACCTAAATTATGAGGAGACTGAGCAGTTGTTAGTACCCTACATACATACATTAAATCACGCCTGTTTCCCAGAGGGGTAGGCAGAGACCACTTCTTTCCACTTGCTACGATCTTGACAAATTTCTTTCGCTTCTTCCACATTCATACATCGAGTCATGCACGCACGTCGGTTTCGGGTACTTAAGATTCGGCCCTTTTCCAGTATTTCACCGATTTGACTCGAAAAAGTACGCCTAGGGCGGCCCCTTCCGACCCGTCCACTCACTATCGATCTGTATATCTCTTTCGTCAATCTTCTTTCATCCATCCTTTCCAAATGACCGAACCATCGAAGCATGCCCTTTTCAATCTTAGTTAGTACCCTTATAAATTAAAATAAACACACACACACACACACACACACACATATACACGTGCACACACTCACACACACACATACACAGGCACACACGCACACAGATACTCTGTGTATATTTCTTTTTGTTTGTGTAAAAATATTTTAATTGTTTACTTTCAGACAAATTTTTAATTACTAATTTTTAATTAAGTAATATTTTTTCTCTATTATCTAGTTGTTCCTAATTTACATGTAACGTAATATATGCTATAGAAGAGCGGGGTCTCCTGGCACAGGTATATTTTTACTTAAAAGGAGACTTCAGCCATGGATGTGATATTATGTAAGCAGAAACAAATAAATATATTTTCTATTCCTAAAAAAAAAAAAAAAAAAATTGACTCATTTGTACTTACATGCAGTTACCTATTGATATTTTGGAAGAGAGGGGGAAAAGGGTTCCTACACAGTTCTTTTTTTTATTTTCTAATGAGGGCTTGTGCACTTAGTACTATAAGTGTGGGCGTTGGTAAGTTTGTATGCATATTTTTGTCTTTATTTTTTGCGGTCATGGACGATTTTCTTATAAAGGTTTAAAGGATCTCAATAATAACATTCCATAAAAATACAGATAAATATAAGTTAAAAATTCGTTACATAATATCGGATCCGAAATATTAAAGATTTAAGTATTAAGATTTTGGTACTAAATGTAGGTGGAGTATGATGGATGATGTTTTTGAATCGGCAATCACAAAAAAAAAACACAACTTTTACAAATGAAAACACTTTTATCCATACCCATTTACGATACGATAGACGGAGTAGCAAGTCATCTTATAAGGGTACCGATTCGAGGGTACCGATATTCATAGTTTAGTCAGTGAGTATCTACAAGGGTGGCTGAATATTTAAATATCGTGTAGGTACTACCTACTTAATATTTAAAAATATATATTACTAAACTCTATATAGTATTTATTTTTGTCTGATCCCTTTCTCTGGTCTTGCTGTGAAAGCGTAAAAGACAAACAGACTTTTCTTTAAAATTTATAATATTAGTATGGAGTTGTGTCCGGTTCGGTAGGTACTCTGAAACCGGAACCATACAATGTTTAGTTTTATGAGCCGAGCGCTTCCACGCCAATAGCAAAGTTTTCAGTTCCAAATAAAACAATTTAACGTGCGATAACTTTGTATCAAGACGTTCCCAGGACGCAGTCACGCGTATAGTCTATGAAATAAATAGTTATATTAGAATAAAGTAAACCATGTGGCTGTTACGGCAGTCTATTAGTTTTGATTTAGTAACCGGCGGGCGTTATTACTACCTACTATTCTATACGGATGTCTTTCAGCTCCTGCTTTTTCAACTGTGCGCTGGTATCACGATGCCGATGTTACAATGGCTCAAATGTTTTGTTTAGTCATATATGTATAAAATAGAAGTAAGGTAAATGCGAAAATACATCAACGTAACATGATATCTCGCTTTAGCCTGATTGAAAAAATATGTACTTAAAAATTAAAAATTAAAAATATTTATTTTGTAAATTGGCCACATGAGGGCTCATTTGCACGTCGGAATATGGAGGGATCTACTAGCGGGTAACATCATTTTAAATCAAATTTCACTTCATTGATTGTATCGATTCATCTTTACCGCCTATTCCACAATCGACAAGTAAATTTAGACATTTCTCTTTCTTACACTTGAAAATAGACAAAGAGAGAGCCAACTTTAAATGACAGATAAACTCGTCGACAGATGAAACAGGCCCTTACAAGATTATCAACATTTTTTTAGAGTTGTTGGTAATTCTGTAGTTCAGCCTACCTCCCTCTGGGAATAAAGGCGTGAGTTTATGTATGTATGATTGTATCATATAATCGATCGCCTTTTTCTTCTGAAACCACGATGTTTTCAGAATATGTTAAACATGAAATACAGAATAACGGTTAGAATTACGACCACCAAAAAAAAAGGCATCCGGTGAAAAATGCTTTTCGATGAACTGAAAATTAGTTGAAAGGTGTTTCGATAAAATAAGCAAGATGTACCTACTAGCGCTGTTGTGTGGTACCAGAACAACGTCGAAGATACACTACTACTTCAATTAAATACAAATTCAAAAGAGTCATCGTCCTAAACAACTTCCAACATGTGTCAATAAGCAATCTGGAAAAATAATCCGCTGTAAATAAAGGAATTGGCATAAACACCGATATTTGTGAAGTGATGTCAAAGAATATCGTCCGCGAGTTCTCTGGGGCCCGTACCACAAAACAAATAGGTACAGAAGTCATCACATGTATGTACTATCAGCCCAATGGAACCCTGACCCACCATAGAACGGTGTCACAGTGACATTATAAAACAATATGTTTGACACTTCTTATGACTTGAATCATAACGTCTCTGTGACACAGTTCTATGGTGGGTCAAGGTTCCAATGGTCTGATAGTACTTCACTTTTTATACCTACGCTTAGCGGTCACTCTAAGGTTGTCAACTAAAGCTTATGCACAAAAAACGATCGCGGTAGTGGCACTCGTTTCATTGATTTATTGTTGAGAATGAAACAGGGAGAATGGAAAAATAAATTAATAATAAGTAAAATATTTAAATTATAATGTCATTGTATTATATTACAAATTTGTCACAGAAAATAGGTATCGAAAATCCCTAATAACTTTTAAACAAATTACCCTAGTTACACAATTTCCTATCAAATAACGCTAAAAACAATACAATATTCCCCTGATATTTATATATCTAAACAAACAAAATATCATGTTTTCAACTTACGTAAGGTGGCGTGAATTTACCTTACAAAATTTTTGTTACTTCGTTTATTATATGAATCGATCTTAGATAATTACATTTTTTGGGGGCCAGAGCGGGGCGCTTACCGACCTACCTAACAGTTCTGGGTAACGTTAAAACGAACCATCGAAATACAAGCTGATACCTACTTACCTCTCTGAAACCAATTAATGTTGAATTTAAACAACCGTCCACTGAACAGTTATAATAACCTTTTTTTTTGTTGCTCCATTATTGCACAAGAATGTTCACATACGCGTGTCTCAAGCGGATGGCACTCGCGCTCGCACTGGTCCCAACCGGTCCGAGATATCGTGTCCGTGAGCAGCGTTTATGTGTGCGCTGCTCGAGTGCACTTTGTATGTAGATTGACTTCTGTACTTATCTGTTTTGTGCCCGTACCGTAAATACGTGAGAGAATGAACGGAAAATCTTCCCGTGTGGGGAACTGGGGCGTGAAACGGAGATTTTGAATAAAAGAGCCTTGTCAAGACCTTTTTGATATTTCTGCATCGGTGGTGATTCCCGCTCTTATTTAATAACACACGCGGGCGGGCTTGCCGCAATCCAGTTAATTCAGAATATTCGGTCGGTGAATATTCCTTCAACTGTATCGTACTTTCATTGTCATACGGTCTTAAAGTCGCCCTAGTAAGTAATTTATATTAGCCTGTGACTTGTTTTAAACCTACCTGTTTCTGCATTATCCTCCCGGGCCAGATATGTACATACGTATTGTATTCATTTATGATTGACTGGCTTCTGCCCGCGACTTTGTCCGCGTCGATTCCGATTATCGTTATTTCCTCGGGATATTTTAATCATCGGTATTTTATCCAAATCCGTCCAGCCGTTGCAGCGTTAAAGCATAGCAAACTTACACAGACATACACACATAAACACACACACAAACACAAACAAAATTTTGCATTATAAATGTTAGTGGGATTAATACTACACATACAAGAAGAACATACACATACGAAGTTGACGCTAAATGCGGAAAGCGCAATATTTACTTTCCTACTTCAGTTTAGTACGAAAGTAATGTGTTTTCTGACCTTGGTACAAAGCTATGCCAAATAACTGATAGCCCGGCGTGACTCTGCTATATGGAATACAAATGTATGTGTCCCTTAAATACTAATTGGTGTAAAATAACAACAATAGTGATAACAGTTGAAACTATGTTCGTACTGAATTCATACTTATTATCCTGTATTACGTAAATAAAGGCGGTCTGAAAAGAAAATGGAGAATTAAGTAGGATCGGAGCGTAGGAGGCCGACCCACGCTCAACATTAAGTTATGTAGCTACATGCTTGCGTAGATTGATGCCTGGGATAAACTCCTAAAACGCGACATAGAAACAGCTATAATATTAATATTTATGTAAAATTTAGCAAGGCGTCTTTGAATATTTTCGATACAAGTTTGGAAAACACCACATATACACCGAACTTTGCTGTCAGAGGTCAAAGGCTCCTTCATCTATCTATAGACTCTATAGTACAGAAACAACGTGAGTAGCAGGTATATGTACTAGACATGTCCTCGATAGATCGATAGTGGATTAGATACTGTCACAGAAATAGTGAAAATTCGCGGCACGAACTAGTGAAATCCAATTTAAAATACTGTATTATATTTACGGAAGGGCTTTCTAGTTGGAGTGAGCGGTTCGAGTGCGGTAGGAAAGTAATTTTGACTGGAATTGCTCTCGATTACCGGTTTTGTGGTTTAAATGGGTTCCGATCTTGAAAAACGATTCGCCGGTGTGGTTCTGAATTGAAATCCGCTGTGTGCGTTCATTTCAAGCGGAATTTAGTTCGAATCACTATTTAAATAAAGCGCTTGATTAGTTATTTACTTAAATTGAATTAAAAAAAACAATTTACCTACTCAAAATATGTTAACATGCATTTTGACCAGTAATCATAAATATCATCAAATCAGTGCGCTCGTAGACATTTGCTATGTTACGTACCTACGACCTTGGTTAAACTGCCTCAAAATGAATTAGCTGCTAACCACTAAGGTCAAATACATGCAACAAACCGTAGTTTATATGAACTGCCAGTGATTCAATCTTGCAACATTTGGCTCAGCTTTGCTAACTTCTTGAGAAATAAAGAAAAATACAGAAAAAATATGTATTTTTATCTACTAAATCGTAAAGACTCTCATTTCATCTGCGACCATCGATGGAGCTATGCTACGGCAGTTTAACTATCCAGAGATGGTTTTGCGCTTCCCACACGTACTCCCTATTAACAGGCTTAGTGCATTTGGATTAGACTAGCCAACTAAATCAAACTGAATATTCATTCCATACATAGGTACGCTGTTGTGTAAGCGCTCAATTACGTTTCACAACAAAGGGCGACTGGGAATCAATTTAGTACACAAGAGCGAGACTGGTTTATCTAAGGGTTGCCAGCTGTCCGTATTTTTCCGGTCTTGTCCTTGTTTAGTAGTCACCGGGATCTTGGTGCGGCTCAAGTGTCTGGGTATGCGCCTGTCCGGGTCCTGTCCGGTCCTGTTATTCTATGATTAAAAGTTGGAGTTTCAAATTAATGTTCGGTTCTCATTTGATATTGATCTCTATCGTCTTCATCGTCCAGAGCTGATAACTCTATAATACGGCCTAACTTAACGTACCGTTAAACTACACAACTATGGTCCTAGCCTGTAACAATAGTCCAATTTTCCTCATTACATTAATCTACAATATGATACCTTATGGCTATTATTGCTGGGTATATGTACTGTTTAGCCTAAAATCGATTGCTCTAAACTCAAGCTAGAGCTAGAGCTATCATATTTTTAGAATAATGTGATAAGTAATATTGGAATATTATTTTAGGCAAGGACCATAGTTGTGTAGTTCTACGCTAGTAAAACTTGCTTAAGTATATAAATAAATCCTATTTGGGGACTACAATATACCACAAACGGTAATCCAACATTTTATCGAATTTCACTTCATCGATTGTATCATTACACCGAATTAAATTTCATCGTACGCTAGTTTCTGCTGAAACCAGGAGTTTTATCTTAATGAGTAACTACGTAGGTTAGGTACCTAAGGTTAGACTTGTGACCACCGAAAAATAACACGTGCGGCGAGAAATACCTTTCGATGAAATGAAAAATATGAAAATTCTTCATTATGCAGAATACGTTCGTTGAAAGGTGTTCCGATAAAATAATAGGTACCCGTCAGACAGGGGGCCTAATGTGGCTGCGTTTATTGCGTGACAAAATGTGGATAAAACATCCGTCACTTTTTGACACATGTACGAGTAGTTAAGTACGAGAGTGATGTATGCTTTATCTACCTCTACTTTTTGTCACGCGATAAACGCACCCATATTAGGCCCGCTGATATTCAGATACACATATGCACAGATAAGCACGTTAAACTTGTACCACCCCTTTGTTTATATCGGGGGTTAAAAAAGGTCGAGGAAAAGAATTAATATGTGCTTGTTAACGTGGCACTTTATTGTAATTCACAGTAGGTTACTGCACTTGAGCTCTCTAACTACTGCGCCTTTGTTCAGTTCGGTCATACGGAGGATATAAAAAATTAAATCTTAACGCGAGTAAACATCCTGATTCAACACAAATGTCCGGCGTTTCGGTGTACTTTGACCCGCGTGCGTACTTTCAGAGATGGCAGCCCTATTCTGCCTCATAATGAAATTGAGGTTTGCGCTGAAGGCGGACGGAGAATAGTTGCCCAACTATGAGGCCACTGGCTGCTCCAGTAAAGAACTTACAAAGTTCTCCGTTTTGACATACCTACTTGGCCTTTGCGACTTAGTAACGTTATTTATTTCTCACATGCAAAGCGCATACGCGACGATACTCCCAGATAATATAAAACTTTTGTCATTTGTTTTACTAAAATTTCATATCCGGGGAATAGAGGTGATGTTCAACTTGTACAAATTGTAATTATTCTTAACCACGTGCTAAAAATAGTTCAGTTGCATATATATTGCTTATGTTTCTTGCTACGTAAGTTAGAATACATTACGTTAACTGCCTGCTATCCGGCTAAAATAACACCTATAAATAATCGTTACAATTTCAAGAACAAGTTACATTTCATGTAGGTATCATTCGTACAAAGTTGTACATACCAACGCCTTTACGACACTCCGGCGGCCTATATCAAGAGGAAGCCTTAATTAAAATTGTTTAGGGAATTATTTGACGTTTGAAACACGAATAAAACGAACTTCGGGCGTAGGTGTTAATTGGATTAACCTACTGTGCAAATTGAAATCGAGTTTTCATAGTCGTACGCTGCGCTAGCGCAAACGCTCAAGTTAAAACAATACGCGGAGTTGGCGCTAACGATTTTAGTTTCAGCGCGAAACAGTTGGAACGCCCGTTTTCCACATTCTGCATAATGCTTGACCGCAACCTAATCTAAGTTATACCTATTTGACTTTTGAAATACTTAATGCCTTTATGGACGCGGCGCGGTAATGGAGAGCGCTTGACTTGACTGTCTGATGATATTTCCTATTTCCTAATTTAGATTGCTGAAGGAATAAAACAGATAAGTTACCTAAGTCTCTTTCTGATTACGTTTTTAAATATGATGCTTTTTGGATGTTCATCTTGCAAGTTCTGATCTCTAGTTCGGTGTGATTACACTAATCCAATCCACAGCCAGCCTACAAGCGGCAAAGCTTGTCAAGTAACAATAAGCCACCATAAAAGAGTAGGAGCGTTGCCCGCAAACAATTACACGTTTTCCGCTATAAAGCCGGTCTATTGGCGGGACGAAGATAAACGAGCGAGATGAATGCAGCCGAACCGGCGATTTTGTTACAAAAATCCTTTTTAAATCTCCTCAGTGCCTCCTCCCTAATCCGCCGTCGGATCCCGTAGATTGGACCTATAACTTTTCAAAACAAATTTACATATTTTCCTCACGTCGCTTTTTGGCCGCGGCGGTTTATATCACGTTTGCTTCATGTACGCACGATGGAGAGCGGGGCCCGCGACTAGTTTGAATGTTAAATGTTCAGCAGAAATACGGCTCTCAAGGGCTAAAATGGGGTTTTATTGCAAGGAGTCGTACTAACTACGTCTGTTGTGCTTGATTTAGTTGGACTTTTATCACAAGTACCCATAAAAAGAAGAGTAAGGATGTCACAGGTCCTCTAAAGCGAGTTTAATGACGGTATCAAAACGTAAAACACTTAAACTTAAGTTTCCCACCCAGGACCGAGAACGCCCGGAATACCTACTGACGACCCAGCGATTTACATTTATACATACTTTATACGTTACTAACTAGTAACATAATAGCAGAAACTTCTGTGATTAGAAATATGATACACTTTTCAAATCTTATCGTACAATTTGATATCATTGGCTTAAAATATTGAGGCCTGACTAGAACGGTCGTTTTTTGTGAAGCGAACAAAATTAACTGTCGTCCATAAAATCGTCTCTTAGCGTTAAGGGGCTCTTTACGTGTAATTGCGTCACACGGTCACGTTTTATTCCTTGATAGCCGTACGGTGGAAAAGCGGCGATCCATTTCGAAATTACAGTCGGAGTGTCCCGCCGGACCGGAGGGCTGTCTGTTTTAAAATTACTTACCTGAACCCAAGATTGATAGTCATTCCGAGCAAGTAATAACATCCCTACTTTTTCAACCATTCCTTAACCCTGGGAAAGATCCCTTCCGATTCGAAATTAATTGTGCAGCGAAATAGTTGGCAATCTTTAAGGGTGAGAACTTAGGATTAGGTAACAATTTCAATAGATAAACGTTTCCATTCTCTATTGAATTGACTTAGTTAAACCATTTTAGGGGATTTTACTGTCTTTCCAAGTGGTTTCTTGATGCGGAAAATACTAATGTTTTTGAATAGAAAGGTTATTGAGAGTTTTGATGGTCAGAATGGGTTTTTAAGACATTATTCGTCATTTGATACGTTTTCCTGCTCAAGTAACTACATACGACCTTTATTTGGTGATATAATAATATGTATATTCATCCATATTCATTGTTTGATGTAATGCAAGGTTAAGTATTATCATTGCCAAAAGAAATATTTTGAAATAGCCGGCCATGAGCACGTCTGACCATGCTCAGTGTAGTAGGGTTCCGAAACCATCTCAAAAAACCACAAGTATGATCTATTTAATTCTCTGTGTGAAGTTAGTTGGTGCAGTCTTAGGTGATTTTAGTAGGTATAAACACTTTAGTCGCCTGTATTTCAGGATTAAATCAAGTCTTCTTAGTCGTGATATTTGGTTTCATTTAACATATTTTTCCGATTTTTTGTATTTGTAGTTTTGGCTCTAGTCGGGGAGGGGGCTCTTGACTCTGACAAAAATTAGCACTTAAAATATTAATATCACATATCACCAACGGATCCATTAATCGAAAAAAAATCCACAAACCAGCAATAGGTATTTTTGAAATCCTATCCAACGTCACCCCACACCAAGGGGTAGACGAGAAAATACATCCCCAAGATGCGTGTAGGGGAGTTACGCTAAAAAAATATTTTTTAAGATTTTATTTTACCATTTTGTCGTCGTGATTAATATATATTTATGCCAGATTACAGCTTCCTGGAACTAAGAGTCCACCTCTTGGAAAGCGCTGGTACAGTGCGGACTATTTACTGAATTAAAAAAAAATACAATACAACACAATGGATTAAAAGTATCTAAGGCTTAAAAATATCCTTTTTCAATTGTGTATTCTTTGCATGGCTTTTCCTTTTGAAACATCAAAAGAGCTTACGATATCTTGATGTGTCCTTGTAAGTGTACAGACTGACAAAAAATGCAACTTTATTGAGGCTTCTTTAAGGTGAGGGTAAGGTTCACTTCGCTTCGGTTTATGTGAGTATGATAGCCTATATAGCCTTCCTCGATAAATGGGCCATCTAACACTGAAATATTTTTTCAAATCTGACCAGTAGTTCCTGAGATTAGCGCTCAAGCAAACAAACAAACTCTTCAGCTTTATAATATTAGTATAGATGAGCTTCTGCTCACGACTTCACCCGCGTAAATTTCCATTACCGTTATTCCCTTGGGAACTTTAAGATTTTCCGGGATGAATTAGGAAATTCCATTCCAAATTTCATCTAAATCCGTCCAGCCGTTGCGAACAAACACACACACACTTTTTTAAATTTATAATATTATATTAGTAAGATACTAAACCTATATTCCTGCACTAGATACTAATGATCACTAATTACGCTTTAACAAATACAGCCGTTAGAGGCTTTGGAGTTCCGAGACAGCGTAAAATGTTATATAGTACTAGGGTTCCGTTGGCTCGCTGCTGCGCTCTAAATACGGGGGAACCCTATTAACTCACAGGTTAGAGTTAATGTGGTGCAGTTATCACTGATATTGATAAAGGTTCGTCCTGTGAAAATAGAATGGTCGTATTTATCGATATGGATAAAACATCTGTCTTTCTGACCAGTAGTAGTGCGAAAGTGACGAATTCTTTATCCACCGTGACCATAATACAGGCCCGCTAAATATATAGTCAAGAGAAATGAAAGCGGGTCACTTTGTAAATAATGTTCATAGAAAGTGACCCGTTTTCATTGATCCTTAGTGTGTTTTATAATGCACGAGGCTTAAGCATTACTTGAGCATTTGACCTCACCTCAGGACCTCACTCACTGCCACTATGAGGAGCACTGGAACTATGCTGATTACGAGCGAGTATGAACGGAATATAAAAACGGTCAAGAGCATTTCGGGCCTTACTCAGTATAGGGATTCCGTCATACTTACTTACTACAAACACAAGCACGATAACATAAAAATAAATAATTTTTAATTAAACTTATGGTCTTCGTTCTCACCTAAATACATGTTATAAAAAAAAAAAACTTAGCTAACATACAACATGCACATACCTACAATTAAACTTCGGGTCGTTTTTTATTAAATAGCATTTAAACGTGAATTTGTGTCAGTCTGTTATGCCTTCACGCTAAGCAGCCTTACACTATCGAGTTTTCTTATTTAATGAATGCGAAAGTGAATTTGTGCCGCTTTCTTAGCCTTCACGCTTAACAGCCAAATAAAATAGATTTGATATGATTAAAATGTAAGCTCCCAGGAAGGATGTAGGATACTTATTATTCCCAAAAAATGGATTCCCGTGGGAACAACGAAAAACAAGTTGTACGCGAACGAAACCGCGGCCACACGCTAGTTATAAATATAAACTTCCTGACCTGAATACGCGATGCGACATTACAGGCGCGTCAGGCTCCTAGCTTGCATACGCTTACGTATAGTTTATATTTCCTCTCCATTTTATTTCGCTTTTCTGGAGTCTCGGCAAATCCCGCTTGTTCACGGCTCTACACGTAAACCCGCTGCATCCATCTCGTCACGTGCCGCCTCGCCGTCAGGTGCGCAGCAAAACTTACAAACAAAACCAGGATTTGGGTTCTATAACGTTTTTAGGGTTGGCAAGGCGCCGGCACCCGACCGCGGAGCGAATGTACCAATATTTTACGCGTACCAGACAATATTGTAACAGGCATTATTCCACTTCAGCTTAGCACATCTTACTCAGATACCGTAATTAGCTAATTACACTGTTGACTTTATTGTTTGTCTTAATCTTACTTTGCCAAATAGGTGGGGAATGGATTAATGAGATATAAAATAGCAACATACCAACATAGAAAAGAAAAGAAACACCTTAGCTCACCAATCTTATTTAATTAAAAACTATCTCAATAATCTGCCATTGTTAGTGCAATATTTTACTTAATTTAAATTGACTACTAAATTGATTGACAGTGAACGTAAACAATTAGTAGACGAGATTTAATTCATTGAAACTACTAAAACTCATTGTATTCTAAACGTGGAGCTAAAATAATTCAGTTGTATAAAAAAAATGTATATTTATTATATACTGTCTGCTCGTACGTGCCCTCGTTCTAGCCCTTAAACGGTTTGATAGTAAAGAAGCCTTAGCAAGCCGAGCACCTAGGGACCGTGCAACTTTTAAATGCCAATTCAAATTTAAAGTTTGCTTCAAAGTTGGTGATATATCGGTATGGGAATGTGAGAGGGATTTAAAATCGCTACGTAGTCCTTCCGCCAGTGTACGGATGGGCCCTGAGCGATAGCTATTGCGTCGAGTCTCAAGCGAGGTTCCTGGGACGTTCACCTTGTTAACGCTAATGAAAGATAATGCAAGGCGCAGCATCCGTGTTGGTTGTTGGGTATGCTAGTTGGTACAGAGTACTTTGTTAATAGTTTGTTTGTGGTAAAAGGAGCCCTTAAACTACATGTTATTGTAGGTGTCTATGTATGCTAAGTGCACAGTGCTGTAATAAATGCAGACACAATTATCTAATCAACCATTATAAATGTTTAGGTCGGTGATAATGTGGGTTCACAAGGATATATTCCGTACATGAACCTTTGAACGAATGAACAGGGCAAAGAGTGCTTCATAAATTCAAATTGCTCGAGGCTAACCCGTGCATTGTGGATCTAATTCAATATTAACTTCACGGGCTTTTACACAAATGCCAGAATTAAATTGATTTAGTAACATTGGGCAACACAAAAACAAAGAAGTACGGGATTTGGGGAAATAAATATTTAAGGCGGTGAAAAATCCTCCGCAGCGTATAAGGCGAGATCGCGGGGAAGGAATTAAATTAGCCGGTACTCGGGGGCGCGGAATCACGACGTATATTCCAAATGTTTCTTTTAGTTACATACTTGTTTCCGCAACTTGGGTAGACGAGGGTAATTTTACATGCTCTGTGGTTATTGTGTTGCTGTAGGTATTTTTTGATTAGTCGCTTGTTCGCTGAACAATTTCACCCTATATTTTGTTGATAAGTTTTTGTTACTCTTGTTGAAAATGTGTCTGGATATCTCCCGGGCGATTTGGAAATGTACGAGTACTACGTTCTTGTGCCAGTCCCATCCAATAATCGGAGGTAACATTTATTTGATGATGTTCCTAATTGCCTGCCGGGGCTATTAACAATATCCTCGTAAGAGTGGAGAAGTGGGTCTCGCCGGACTTGCGGCCATAAATCACGGTGTCAAAGCAAATTGTTATCGAATTAGACAAGCTGAGCCGGCTCGGGGGGACTGATGGAGCCCAGTGACGCCGGCTATTTGAAAAAAGGTATGATTCATTTGATAAACGAAAAGTTGAGAAAAAGTCACGACAGTTCTTTTAAAATATTTTAAATAGGTATCTACTCGTATTAAGTCATTGGGTAAATAACAAACATATTTTTGGTAGGAGAGAAACATTACGAAAGAATACGTAACTACATCGATTGGTCATTCATTGTTAAAATAAAATCAAAGAGATCATTGCACGGTAGTACTATTAAATAGCTCCTTTTCGGTTTCCTTGCAGTTTTTTAATGAGCAGTACACGATCGGTAATATAATAAAGTTTTAATTCAATACGATGCTACAAATTTATGTCGGATTTAACTGACCAATTAACCAATTATTATATATTAATCAACAATTCACCCTTATTATTATTTTCCTCTTAATCTACTTAATTACTTTTATGTAAATGACTGTTTGTGTTCCAAATAAATAAATAAAAACAGTTGATTTCATTTTGACGCCTGTCAAACCACTAATCGTCGATTTAGTTGTTTGTAAAAATGTTTTCTTACCTAAATCAAACACGGAAAACGTGAAGAAAAACTCAAGCTTACAGCCCTGTTTGTTGATCGAGTATCTCCCGACCTAAGATAGCACTCAATTAATTTGGTGATACCTCCCAAACTCTTGTTAGGCTTCGCCGGGCCTCGATCAATCACAGGCGACAAGTGGTCTTGCATAAAATACATTGTCATCACAGCTGCAGATGGTCATTAATATGCCTTTGTAAAGCTTTGTCACAGTAAATACACTCATTATTTAAAGTAACTTATGTGGGGTCTGATGAAAATGTCATTATGACAAAGTGCTTCGGCTGTTTCCAAATCAAATTAGTTAACGGTCGAAATGCATACGCAGACATGTATAGCTGTCCTATTAAATGACGGCAATTTATTCTGATAAAGTGTTTTTATACTGTCAATGGATTTTGTAAATGTAGTAACTAATAATACACATATGTACTTCACATGTGTACCTAATATCGAAATAACCAAAGTCCTATAAACGTGTATAATTGAACCAAAAGTTTATTTAAATTCTACTTTATGCCATCCTACCTTTAAATGAAAATATGACGGCGTTTCCTCTACAAAATAATATGTGAAGCTTTATACTGAATGGTGATTTTACTGGGATTACCAACTTGTTTGTGTTCATATTGGCAAAACAAAATATCAACAGTGTTTGTATTGTTTGCATAAAACTAGCAAAGAGCAGCATATTTGTTTGAAAAACGTTGATTTTTTTTTCATGGCATAGAGAAGACAAACGAGCACACAGGCCACCTGATGGTAAGTGGAAACTGTGACCCATAGACATTCGCATTCACAAAACTGCAATGCAATCCTAAGACTGCAAATGAGTTGCCAACCCTGAGGACTAAGATGGAATGCCTCTATGCTAGTCGTTTTACCGATTGAATAGGGACGCCTTGCAGATGCATAGATTTAACCATTTAAGTCTCAGCTACGAAATTTTTGGGCACACTGGTTATTAAACCACGCACGCCACGCACGCACATGTAGAAATAAATTCGCTGCGTATCAAATCTATGTAAGTTCAGTGCGCCAACTCTTAGACCCGCCATACACGGACGACTTTAAGCAGTCAGGACCGACTGCACTTGGTTGCTATTGGTCGATTTACAGTTTCAATGTTCTAGAAAGCGCAGATGGTCCAATAGCAACCAAGTGCAGTGGGTGCTGACTGCTTAAAACAGTCCGTGTATAGTGGGTCTAAGTGCTCACAGAGTGTAGATACTCCTACAGCAGCACAAGGACGAAATGACGTCAGTGACACACGGCTCAAGCCCGGAACTCACTAGTGAGCTGTAACCTGTAACCGTAGCAGTTACAGTAACGAGCTTCTAGTGGAGAACAGGCTAGCGAGCCGCGTACACATCACGATATTACGTGCAGCAGTAATAGTTACGGCTTGCTAGTGAGTACCCGGCTTAAAACAACTAAACCACGGGCTCACTGTGTAGCATGGGTATGCGTAGCTGCGGAATTCCGGTTATAGACTCAACACTTCCGGGGCCTAATTCAACTTTGTCTCTACACGTGTTGCTATCGTTTTGTTTTTAACTTAGCCCCCATTGCTGTCAAGTAAATTAAAACTATTATAACGGTGACCATACGATAATATGTCAAAAGCGAATAGGTTTGTCCTAAGTAGAATAGAGCACCTACAAAGACCAGAGAAGTCGCTCCTGCTTTGTTGTCAGCGCTGTTTGGAACATTGGACACGTGTTACATTATTTTACCCGGCTGCCAGGGAAGGAGGGTACTGTTCACCTGATTGTGTTGCCAAGCGGTACAGATCGTGAATCGTGATGAACTTCCTTTCCTTAGAGTTTGTTCAAAATGGATAAATTAGGTTGGATTCATTGTCGCAACTCGACGAATTAACGTGAAATTCTGTCGACGTTAATTTAAAATAGGACGTCTATTCTTCTCGGTGAAACCACAGTAAGTTCCACATTTTATACCGTTAATACGCAACGTTAATGACAAAGCGTTAATGTCGCATTATCGTTTCTGACATCTATTCCGTAAAAAATTGGCAACACAATGTGATCGACAAGTCGGTGACGAAGCTGCTTCGCGTCGGCGAGGGGACGTATCGCACGATCACGGGCTCATTTTGTTAATGGGGTGCGACCCAAGCGAGTAGACTCGACAAGACAATTGAAAATCGCAAAATGGATACTATTCTAGGGTCTAGATATCGTCTGCCATAATTATTATTAGTCATAATGTGCTTTAGGTAAATTTTTCGCAAGTCATAACTTTTTTACTAAAACCGCTATTTTTTTCAGTATTTGTTTGGAAGTTCGATATTTCAGGAATTTTTAAAAGTTTACGGTTCCAGCGATATTTATAAAAATATGATTATCGATAATTATGTCAAAAATTACATTATGACCGAAAAAAATCAAGGGAATCAACGGGCTCTACTTATTATAAACTCATAGCTTAAAATAAATAAATAGTTACAAGTGAACACATACAGTCCCTAAGTGCAAACAGTAAGTAGGAAAGTAACATGTAGGTATTTGGTATGCAAATAGTTATTGGTGTTATGTGTATAGTGAAATGAATTTACCTGTTTAACACAAATATTCATGATTTATTGAAACCTTTCTGTAATTGTTACGAAATTAATTTCAATAAAGATATTTGAGGTATTGCGCTGTAACTGTAATTATCACAATTGAATGTAAATAATAGTAATTATGCATCAGGTTTGAGCATTAAGCTGCATTGCATGCATCTGCTGCTGTTAACTAATATAATTCGCGCTTAATTTAATTAAATTGGTAATATACTTTGACGAAGTCCGTGCATTTAAGTACGTCTATATTAAAACCCCTAATGCGTCATCTGCCGTTTATCCTGCAAACCTATTTATGACAGTCAATAATTTGCACGAAAGAAGCGTTAGGTCAACGTTATTAGAGATTCCGAGGGACACCCTATATAATTACATTCACACATTATTTCTGTATATAAATACTGTGATAAAGGCTTTTATAGGCGTTTTTTTTTATAGAAACGTTTTTCTGAAATCTCAGTACCTGAACCGGTTTTCAATGTATTTTTTCTTCAAACCATCAACGCACCGGGAGAGGAGGCGGCTAAATCCGCCCCCGCCACGCTTATAGAACCTTTAAAAAAAAAAAAAAAAAAAAACGATTTAGTGTCACATAAGAAAAATAAATACTCGGCATTACCATAGAGTTTCAACAGGTAGTGTCATATTCTATGACACGTGCCATCATTTTTAGCAATATTTTTTTGTGTTTGTCAAGTAACCAAGATAAAAATAATAATATTACATAATTATTTGCTATAAAACTTTTATAATTGCGAGGAATAGCTTCTTATAACTTGAGGCACCCTCCCAGATGCGCGGGGGTCAGCCGACAGGGGCAATGACAACCCCAAACAGAAAGGGCTCACAAAACTCGCCCCCCCTCCTACACTCATACAACCCCGCTTAGTCCATACTACACTTATTACATCCATGAATGCCCGACATCCACTAGTAAGGCATTTCATATGAAAACAAAAGAATGTTATTTTTATATTACTAATATCTTTATGAAAATATAAAGAAGTTTACGAATATGAGATACGGTAAAAATATTCTTGGCGTATTCATAATTCATAAGGAGAGAGTGAAATAACTTGTTGCAATATCGGTGGGGTACCAGGGACAATGGGGAAAGAGAAGCCACAATACATTTATACTAGCTTAATTTTTTTACCTATATAAATACCTATAGGTAAAAACTTAAGGAAGTAGTCGTAGCGTGGCTGTAGAAAAAAATACTTTCTACATAATGAAACAGAGTTTTAAAACTATTTTAAAATTCCGTATTAGATCTTCACACAACTCTATGCAAGACTATCTGTTGAATAAAATTGTGGGAAAAGTCGAAACGTCGTTTTGATAATTGTTTTGATAATTTCGTGCAAAAAATGTATTTGTTATTTAGTAGTTTGCCTCTCAATTACTTTAATTTAAATATTTAAGATATGACGTAAAAAGGGTACCTAATAATTTAAGCTGCGTTATCACCAATCTATGATTTATATTTTTTATTACTTTAATACGTCTAACTATATGCCATAGCGCGTAGATTTTGAGTTTTGTGCGAGAATGCCGAGTGGTGAGCGAAGCGGGAAGCGGGGCGGTAAGCGACAAGCGGAGCGTGGCATGAGGAGAGCGGGGCGCGACGCGCTGACGTCACGCGCGCAGGCGCGCTGAGCGACGAGACTCCTTGCTGCTCAGAACACGGAGAGTTTTCAGATGCAGCGAGATCTTAGTGGGTATTATTAACAGTCATTATTGCAAATTGGTAGTGCTTATTGCCTAAACATGGCGAATATTGAAATACGCGTGAGACGCGTGATCCCTCACGTAAGATTGGAAATATTTTTGCATTGATGTAACCGCATGAACGGACGTTCAACTATTTTAGATTGTACTGTGATGCTCAATACGACTTGGCACTTATTCACAAACGATGAATGCGGTTCATTTTTCAACTATCATCATGCCATTGCCAAAATTTAGAGATACATAGTAAAGATAGTTGTACATCCCTCTTTAGTTTCTTTTTGCTCTTTCGCTAGAGTTTGAAGATATTGCTCGATCCCTATTATAAATAAGGCTTTTAAGTACATAACATACAATATAAATAGGTAGCCTAGAATTTAAATAAATAACGGCAGATGGTGTTAATTTTTTTTTTAGATTTCTCAATTGTACCTTAACAAACTAATCCAGTAAATTTGTTTTGAAACAGATGCTAATAGGTAAAAGAAAGTAGTTGAAAATGTTACCAAAGTAGTTGAAAATGTAACTAAAGAAACAAAACTAATCCACTTTATTGATTTCATTTATAAACGTACCTATAGCAGAGAGAGAGCTGTATTTTTTTATCTGTAAATAGAAAAGGGTAAAGCAATATATGTCAATTTCACAACAATGATCCGGATATACCTACATAATAATGGTCGTATAATTATTTAATTGCAATTATATCTTAGTTTATACTTAATTGCCAACAAAAGCGCCCGAGTCGCAGAAACGCAATATGATATAAAAAACAATATGCTTTCCAACATAATTAAAAAGGGGCGGAAGATCCTTCTGTTTCGTTCGCGTGGTCTGCGCACCGCGATCCGTGTCGGCGTCGTCGCTGGAGCCGCCAGTCGAGTCGCCCGCGCGCGCTGCTACGATCGTCGCTACGAAAGCTACGACGTAGCCACTTCCGACTACGCCGCTACGGAAGCCTACAAAACTACAATGAAGTTTACAGTGACTGTGTATACAACCTGATACTATTCGGTTTTCCATACTTTCTTGTGCTTGGGCCTTTCGTGCTATATTTGTAACTGCTAGACAAGTGAATAATAACGCAGCGAGCAAGGTGGGTGAATATTGAATAACGAGATATGAATAGCTGTTGAGACCTCAGATGCGAGTGCTTAATGTCAAGGACGTGATATCGATCAAACTGAAGATTGTTGCTATGTTTACATGTGTTCCTTTGTTTATTAGTGAAAAAATCATCGGGTTTGCGTGGAAGCGGCTAGCCGTAAGTTACAGGACGATGGTTTTAAGTACCGCGATACAAAGAACCGGTACCAAAATTGGGTTGCGAATTATTTATAAGGACAGGTGCCGTCTCATGCTTCGTGGATGAATTTAAAACGGCTTTTATGCAAATTGCCATTTAAGCCATTACATTTTTTTATCTCGGGACTTACCGGGTTTAATTCTTTGTTTACACTCTTCTTATAGCAAAGGGTATTTGGTTCAGTTCCATTGCAGTGTTGAGAGGCCAATTGCTTTGAAGTCTCGTTGCCGTCAAATTTGTTTGTTCTTTTCATTAATATATAACAATTAAAGTAAAAGAGTATTATTAAATCAATTTTTTGGTCGTCAATGCTTAAATAATAAACGATTTATAGTGTCGTCATTTAATAATAAGAAAATATTCAATTTAAAACTACTCTGTCAAAAATTTATTGCTAATCGATTACGTATTGGTTTCCTTTGTTATGAGATGCGTACGGTATTCACAAATATTTTAATTTCAAACACCCAACGCTAAATTATTTATATAATTATTCGTCGGTGTAGATTTTGATTATCTTTATTCCCTCGGATTTTTTAAAAAAATCCGGCATGAAAAGTAGCCTAAGGGTTAATCTAGGGTATAAGTTATTTATCAAAATTTCAAACATCTAACTTCTTCCAGCTGTTGCAGCGTGTAGGAGTATAAAACTAACACACACACAAACTTTAGCAAACAGCTATGCCAAAAGTTGTGATTCCTACCTGTTTTGTGGCTGTACGCTAAAAAATCAAAAATTACTTTTTATTGTTTTACAATATTTTTAACGTTCATCTTAACATTTCATAAAAAATACGACCGTTCCCATTTCCAAGTAATGCCCGCACGTGCCCTTAATTAAATTAATAATGTTTTCCAATATCGATAACCGCAACGTCCAAATTGATTCCGCGGCGCAGTCATTATCATTATCATTATCTTTCATTAACGGGGTTACGGAGATGGTTGTTACGGGTCCTTTTAGTAAGAGATGGGAACCAAGAGGTGTGACTGATACAATCAGGACCTCTAAACTACATGGTAAAACCATATTGCTTTTGACATGTTATCCCTCCTTTGGCAGTCGGGTAATAAGTTACCACTTTTATTTATTTGACAGTAATGGCGGCCGAATCAAAAACGATAACGTGTCACAAGCTTTTGTTTTAAAGCGTGTTACAGAGGTCTTGGCGTGGTTTTTCTTAAGGTCGATACAGATGGCTAAAACTACATTATTCTTATTGAAAAATAGGAATTTCAAAGATATTAGGTACATTTTCAGAAGAAAGCCAAAAACAAAAAGAAACACACCATTATTTTACCCGTTGTTGTTTTTGAAGTCGTTATGTCCAAACTTAGGACTTAATACGAGGAAGTATGGAAAAAGAAAACGAATTTCTTTCTTTTCAGGTTGTGCTAGGTTATCCGTATAATGCACGGGCGGGCGTCGGGTTTGCCTTATGTGATTACTTTCTGTTTTTTTGGTGCGCGCCGCTTGAAATCGGTGATTGAGGTATGCAACGTTTTTTTAGGTTACCGAGCAATCTGATAAACGTTTGCATGGATTGATAGGGCGAGTACAAAAAGGGGAGTGCTCGTCGTTACGCGATTGCTGATTTCGTTTGTGAGGATATTGTAGCTGGAGAGTATAATTTATTAGCTTTTTTAAAAAAGTGAATTCGATTGCAGCTTTGGAGTGGAAAGTGAGTAAAGAACACTTGCTAATGATTCACAATTACTTGTAGACAACCCTTGACCGCTCAATAAGTAATGCCCATTTTAGGAACAATGCCCACTGGTAGCGGTTTGTTAGATTAGTGTAGTTTTAAGTAAGTTTGTTAGTTCTTTTGTTTGTCTTTATTTATTGTTTATTTAATTAATAAGTAATTGGCAAATCCTTGCAATTACATTTGTTAGTGATAAGTGATAAAACAACTAAATGAACACTATTAACACTTACACTGGAAAAGGAGATGAATCGGTAAATTACAGCAGCTCTAGACCGTTAACCCTAATTTACGTCGGTGCAAAGTAAAAGAGAGCAACTAGAAATGTGAAAAGATCTATGGCCGGTTGTTGCAAGAGCAAAAGCAGTAACAAAATCGCGGTAACAATAAAATCTGTTAAAGTTGAGCCACTAGAAAGCGCAGTCAGTTATAAACCTTAAGCCAACGCAAGAAAGGGTGACACTTTGTTTTAGAAGTTCAGTATGTTTTTAAACGTGTTCCTTGTAAGAAAGTGATTAAAGGCAGACATCGTCGTTCCGAGTAGTGTCAGCGAATGCGTTGTTAGGGTGAGTGCACACTAGGGTCGCCCCACTGCCCTCCTAACGGAGCACAATGTCCTACCCTTGCAGCATTCTCCGTTGATATGTACAAGGTTTAACGTTTGGAGAGATCAAACACATTTTTTTTGGTATATAACGTAATAAAATAGAAAACAAAAATATTTAGCGTGAATTGAGGTTTTAATAATAAATGTATTAGTCTGCTTCCCCAACATACTCGTGTATTAAAACGTACTTTGCTTACAAAACATATTATAAAAACGATCAAAGCTTTGTAAATACTGGCATATTCGTTTCAATGGCACTTCCTTCCCAAATATATGGAATAGGAAAAGATATTATCATACACGGGTCCGGGAATCCGACATCAAACATTGCCGGAGCGTGAAGCACAAATAAATATTAGGCACAAGATTGAATTTCGTTCTCATCCTTTCAATACGGGACAATAAAACTGAGTGAAAGACTACAATAAGCGTTTATTCTATCATATTTGTTCAGCAATGATAGCTAGGCACCTTGCGGGACTTGGTAGGTTTAGTGCCCTCATAACTCAAGGAAAGGTTTGATCGTAAAACTTGGTAAGAGTACATAGTTCCGCAGTACTTTTTCTAGTTTTCTACTACTCATGTTTCATAAGTACCATAGTTTCTTGTTATTGCTCGCGTGAAGTCTGCACCACCTACTGATTAAAATATTTTAATTTGACACCATATCCCTACTAAGGTTGTAAGATCGCTAATCAGCGATATAGCTTGTTGTTTGCATGTGTTATTTTGAATTGTACTGTTTTTCTGTAATATTTTTGTTTGGTGTACACAATAAAGTGTTTTGTATTGTATAGTTTCGCAGTGAAGACACGGCGGCGTTCTCCTTCTCTGTGCGAGCATTTAGGCCTGTTGTGTGGCGGAACGGTAATGCATTACCATATCCAATGACTTGAATTTATCTTTCCCTTGCACCGAGGGTGCGCCGGGTGCCCCGCTCGGCAAACAGAGGGGCTGGCTGGGACCTGTGCGATGGAGCGCCGGGACGCGACCGCATTTCACTCGCTATTGAATTGTGCGAGCTCTCGACCGTGATTTCATGGTGTGGAAATTAACGATAACTTTAGGTATGAATGCGTTTTCTGCACTCCTTGTCTAAGACTCGTATTAAGTAATTACGTGAGACGTAGGTTTGGGACGCGTCCGAGATTAAAGTACCTATTCTATATCTTTACATTTACTTTGACTAACTTGAAGACGACCTCTCGCTAAGGTGCAGTTTGAAATTTATGTCTTTAATAATGAATTAAATATTCATAAGCGGATTTATTGCTTAGTAAAAATGCTTTCACTATATAGGAAACTTTAGTCGGTATCAGAAATTCGAAGACTACAAGGCAAATACAAGTACCTGTTTAAATTATTTATGAAACGTTAGCGGCAATCCCAAAAAAAAAACTGATCAATCAAATTTCATGTATAAATTACTTCCTTTGTCCCATGTTCATTCTTATTCATAACATGTTGGTCAACCATGAATAAAGATAAGTCAATATGGTACAGTATCGGGATTATCTCAGCCATCTCTGTTGACATCATTAAATAATTCTTCATTCCCCTATTGCAACCGTGAGATAACCATCTACCCTTCATCCAGCACACGCTAACAATATTCGGCTATGACGCAGCACGTTCAAATGCAGTCACATTTCGTCACACATTGATAAGATTTATTCGATTCATGCCCGGAAATCTTATTCCCACCGAGACTAAAAATTTCAGAGCAATATCTGCCAAGCTCAAAAGCATATGACAGTGTGAAACGACCTTTAAGTGACTCCATTTTTCTCTTTTACGCTCGGTAGACTAGAAAAAGATAGAAGATTTAGGGCAGGGTGAACTACTTGAATCGAGTGACACTTACTTGAGTGCACTTGAGTGCGTTTGAAGATGCATTGAATATGCGTTTTACACCGGAACATGTAGTTAATCCAACAGTTTCCTACTAAGAGTAATTTTGAATTACGTTGATAAATGTGAAATGGAGCTGTGAAAGTGTAATGAGATCCTTTATTACCCCGTGAAATACTTTTGGTGTTAAGTGCTCTACTCTAAGTAGGTTTCTAGTTAAATTTTCATTAAAGTACTGTCTCCTAAAAGGTCTGAGGATTATTCTACCGCTAAGTCCGCCGAAGGTCAGTGCGGAGTTCATTAGCATGAATCATCCCACTTTTTATTCCTTTGACTTTTAAATTTCAAATTCAGAGACATACTAACTTTATAACACTATGATTTATTTAAGACATCTAGCCTAACCCATGGAAGACTGTTCTGACAGTGTAATTTTTGGATATAATAATAAACTAGCTATTTTTTGCGATTGGATCCGCGTACGCCCTAGAATTCATTGATCGTTATTTCTGTATGAACTCTCGATATTATGGGATATAACGTTAATTTATTTACTAAGAAGTTGGAATATATGTACACCGAATTCAATATACTTAAATCCATTTAGTCATGTAAGTATATGTGTGATTGTGTCACATACATCCACACATTTGACCGTCGTATTTTTTACATTTATATAACAAGATATACCTATGTACTTACCGTAACTTTGAGTCATATGACTTACTAAAAGCTGTGTGGCATCACATAAAACATGCTACGAGGCATCATGCTTAAAACTCCGCTCCGGCGTAAAGTAAAAAGCAGCTTTAAATTTTTTGTGGTAAAATTTGGGCAATACTTTCGCGCTAAGTGCCGCGGAGCTGCCATTTGAATGGAAATTGAAAAAGTTTTATCCCCCGTCGGATAAAACACGCGATTTAGAGGAATTTAAGATTTATTTGATATGCAGTGGTCGCACCTGAGGGGCGGCGTTACTATGTCTGGGGCTTTTATTTGATGTCTTACTAGGTAGTTGGCGGAAGCCTATGCAAACATAAGATTGCTAATGATATAGTAGAATATTTGAACTGGTCAGTTTAAGATTTGAAAAAAAAGTTCCCTTAAATTAAATAAATAGAATGAGTAGAAATTGGTTTTGCAACAACCTGTATTTTATTTAATGAATTTGGATATTTTATAAGTACTTACTTTACAATATAAGTCCCATTATAGGTAAGGTAGGTTATGTACATACAGGTTGTTGCAAAAAATCTCAACTCGTAAATTTTAAATATTTATTTACTCGTACCGCATTGGCATTATTCGGGTTGTAGCCTGCGGCCGTGCAGCGAGCCCCGTACAACAGGTAGGTAGCTACAATCGATATTTCCGGAGCCTCCCCTCGCAGGCCTCCCTGCTAACAGACGGAGGGAAGGTTAGAAGTGACACTTAGAAACGGCACTACTATTCTCATTTCCGAAAATATATTAGAGGTTGCCCTAGCGGCTTTATTTGAGCCATCAACCCTTTGTATACCGGGTGTCTAACATGGGTTTAGTCAGTATCAAATTGATAAAGGGATAGGCAATCACATAACTTTATTGAGTACTAAACGATGTCATTGTATTTTTGATATTTGACGCATTAGTAGGCTATTTGCTCATTACTGTAGAAGAATATAAATAATTAGTTAAAGTACACATGTATATGGAGGTAAAAGTTAAAAAGAAAAAGAATTCCTTGGGTTGACTAATAAAACCCGTTTTAGATATGTACGGACGTGCTCCCTAATGAAGTCATCAAAATGATTCACGTACCCTATCTGACCGTCGGGCATAAAACATTAAAATTTAGAGCACCCCTCTTTTTCGCGTGGAATTAAGTACTACAACCTTTTACAGCTGCGTAATTCTAACAGTTATCTATAAGGGGAAGAGACATAACTTGTTCACAGAGATTATCTATTCAAAGAGTTCTATTCGAGGGTCTGCCGAAAAATACTGTTTTATTCTTACCCCGCCAGGGTTCATAACTCGAAGCACGAGGGTAGCATTTACTTATCGGTGCGGAAAGGTCCTATAATACATTCCGCCGCCTTCAACGCTGTTAAAACGTAAAAAACAAACGTTTCCGTCCCCAGATGCGATGCAAAAATGCAACGTAAAATTTCGTGTTTTTTTTTTACGTGGTATGCATATTTCTATGATTGAGTAATATACTCTTCGTGTTGTTATCGAGATCTTTGTAGTTTAAAAAGTTGCCAAGTCCTTTTTATTTACGTATTATAAATATTCTTGGCAAAGCAACCCAACATAGTCAAATGACAGTCGTGTATATCTTAATATGCTTTATACCCAGGGCAAAGAAAGGATGGGTGAAAAAGAACTGGGCCGGTATTCTAGGCGCTAAAAACCATATCATCTTTGATCTGTCATCGTATTGTCAACGTTTTGATAGCTATTATTTCTTTGACAGTAATGGCGGCTGACGTCAAAACAATACCGTAACAGGTCAAATGTGATATGGTTTTTACCTCCGGGAATAGAGGCCCTTAAGTGCTTATACAGTGTGTTACCAGCACCCAGGCTTTTTTTAAAGTAGGTTAAAATAACGTATATCTGTAACGTAACTATGACATTAATTTAATTAATAAACAACTTTTCAGGCTTTGTTAACTTTCTAACAAAATGTTAATTGCCAGCAATGTAAAGCACAGCAATTTGACAAGTGTGAATGACAGTCGACGGCTACTTTGATTTTTATCATTTGCCCCCGTACCACGACATGCCCTGTACCAAGCAACAGCGATACTGATAACGATGAACACGCAGCACGTGCACTACATTAAAAATGGACAGTATCTAAGAAAATTAATTGTGAAGTTATTTTAATTATTTTTTAATTGATAATACTTGCAAACAATTGCTAAAGCAACGTATTATCGACAGTTTTAATAAATGCCCGCATGCCGGTAACACACTGTATAATAAATAAACAAACATATTTGGTGCTGTGATACCTCGTCATAAATACCCTCTCCTACTTTTATTCGGTGGATACCGCGTCTTAGGCCCGTATTAATAAACTAATCTCAACTCTAATGTTCGTCTTGAGATGTGTCAAGAATGACAGTGTTCTATGGTTTGACGTTTACTTTGACGTATCTTGTGACGGGCATCTCAGCTGAGACGAGTTTATTAATACGGGCCTTAGACAATGTTTAAACAGTAGCGAGCTCTTCAAAGACTACACATGATCCTTTCGATCCGTTATGATAACGGAGGAAGTTCTGAAGTGATATTGCCAATTACATCGCAGAGGCTATTAGGGACAATTCAGAATGCCGCTCGAATACCTTTGTTAATTGGCGTTCATAATTAGAGGATTCAATTCCCCGGATTTGTCAAATACTTACAAAGTCTTCTTCTTTATTTAATTACTGTATTTATTTCGCGAATCAGCCGGTTAATTAGATAATTTTTGGATTACAAAAGGGACCACCTATTCCTCTCCGTTTTTGTTATAATAAATGGGGGAGAAAATTGAAAGATGATTTACTGTTATTGCCTTTAAGGCGCTGTACGAGTATGCTACTTTAGAAGCTGGTGCAAGTAGAATGTTTCATTAAATGTGGATACTCAGCTTAGGGAGCTAGCATCAGGATTATTATTACTCAAAGACCTTTAGTATTGTCGTTGATATTTGTAGTCGTCTACATTCAAAAGGACATTAAGACTGCCATTTCATCTGGTCTAGGTATTTATAGCCTTATTATTCGTAAAACATCAATGAGGAGATCAAAGTTACCTCAGAGAGTAACCGTCAGCCGTGGAATGATTCTTACTGAAGTTAAAAGCAACATACACATGTGGTTCGATTTCGGTTTGCATGTATCAAAAGGAAAAGTGTGTAGTCACAAACAAGAAGACCACAATCTCATGTTATATTTCAATCAGTCACAAGAATTGAGACGTGTGCGTTTCTTTCGTTCTAATTGAATATTGTGCTAGCTTTACCGCAAACTTAACACATAATAAATATCAAACGTTACGTTTTCGCTTATTTTATCGAAGTCAATAATTGGGAACACATTCCAATAAAAGTAAAATCGACGTGCCCTTAGACGTGAAATTGACGCTACAATTCAGGTTAATGTCGGTGTCGCGTTTCCTTGACGAGTGAATCCCTATATTTACGGAACTAAGCTCTTCATGCCAATTGAAAGTCGTTTGGTTTAACGAATTGTTTTTATAGCCCGCATCGTGTTTCGCGTATTAAAGTACTCTGGTAACACTGTTTGTTCACAATATTTAATAGCTATTTGGTATAAAAGTGGTTCCTTTTACGACTCATAAAAATAACATAAATTAAAGGCTCCGATTGCTGGAAAATAGAAAAAAGGGAAATATATTTTGGGGTTGATTACACTTTGATGAAGATCGTGTTATTGATATTGAGTAAAATTTTAGGACAAGGAAGACAAAACTTTCTGGAAAGATGATAACCTTGTTGCTTTATTTTTAAACGTTTCAATTTTAGTTTCAAGTGGCCGTTACTACTAAAAATTACTTCTATTGCAGCCTTTTATGTTGTTTAAATCAATTTTAACTTTAGGATAGAACTATTTTGGAACTTTTCGGTAAGGTGTCGGTTTATTATATCGCTCTGCTTTATACCTTTGTTATCTTCGTTGTCTTGCTGATGTACCAACAATTAATTTTAATTAAATGTAGCGCTATAGAAGACGTACCTATGGATACTACGATTACATCACCGGTAGACCAATAGCAGCCCATTTATTTGTCCAACTAAGTACACTATGTTCATTAAATGTCAAACATATTTGGTTTATCTCGACGACTGGCAGCATTGTCGCTTGATTCATTAGGCCCAGGATTGGGGCAATTGCGCGCAAATCGCCGCCGCCCGCGCGACCAATTTGATTAACGGCCATTTTGTTTGGAACACAGGTGAAATACTGAATGGAACAAAAAATAACGTCTATTTTGGCACGCGGAGGCATCCCCGGAGTTATTTGCGCGTACATTGAATAAATTTAGGAACGAATAAAGGCTTCGGTATACGTGTGTGTAGTTATTCTTTGTTTATGTTTATTTATGTTCTTGTTACTTACTTCTAGAATAATGATGATGTCTTTAGAGCTTATTATTGTACAAAAAAAACACCTTGGTAAAAATATTGTGTTAACAAACGGCACCCCAAGCATAGTGGTAAACAAAAGTATGAATTGCTTGTTGTTGTATACGGAAATAATAGCAAACGGGCATTGCATAAAAAAACATAATTCTGGTGTTTCCTAGTTTGGCTACGGAACTATAAAACGCGTCAGTTCGGTCAGCTTGTCTACAGCGGCAGCTCTAACAATAAAACAATTACTTCCGCGAACTGGCTTCATTCTTGAAACAAAAGCCTTTCAATTTAAATTCCATTACAACCCGCCTTGGGAGTCTTGAAACCTAGTGTTTCCGAAACAATCGCAAAAGTTACAATAACACAACAAAGGGTGGTTCGGCGAGTTGAGAGGAATATTATGTACCGGGCGGGGCGCCAATCGATACGCGCCCCTGTTCCTCGCGGCCTAATGCACCCCTGACATTGGGACACACCGACGTTCGATGCGGTTTTTAATGCAATCGGGGATCGATTATCGGTATTGTGCGTTTACGCATTGCCAGTTATAAGTTTTTGGAATTGGAAACTGCGTTTAGTAAGCATTTGGTTTGTATATTTTTAGTTAGAAGAGACGGAAGCGGGAAAATCGGGCTTTTAATGAGGCTCAGAAGCGGGGCACTATTAATTCTTTATACCAATGGTAATATTATAACAAAGCTTCATTGGAAGAAAAATGCGTCCAGTTATTCTGTGTACTTATTTCATGTAGGGACATTAGAAAAATACACTATGGGAAATACACTTAGTAGCGACTGAAAATATATGTATCACATGAATTAATCTGTTTCATGTCGTGTTTCGTTCTCTTTCACAGGTTGTTCCTAAACCAACTCTACCCAAATTTACCTCTCTTAAGTTGCCAAGCCTGTGGGACGGTGTGTCAGAAACAATCATCGTAAAGTTAGCAATGCAAGCTCTATCGAACGAAACACAAACAACTCCTTACAATTTCCGTATACTAGGTGCACGAGTATATTACTCAGTATACTACGTAAACTAGACCTGTGAGATGGCACAAATATGAATGATAAACCGAGTGAATTTGTAACAGGCAACTGTCAGTACATATTTCTAAAACAATATTAAGTATGAGCTGACACCGCTGACGTAACTAGATAAAATTATTATTGAAACTCATAGTTTTTAGCTAGAAAACATTTCGTTCGCACAGATTCGCTTCGCGCATACTGAAATTCAAGCTGTAAACAAAATTTATAAACGCTATAAAATCACTCGAGGCCGCTAGTAGAAGTATTAAAACTTCCGCGATTTCCTTTAATAACATTTTATTCCGCCCTTCTATGCGAGGAGTTTCATTATTTCCCTTTAATATGATCCTCGATTATTCTGCTGAAAGCATTGTGCTCCGGTGAGGGCGAGCGAACTGATTTTATTTCCAATAATATCGCGGTAAATCGAGCATGCAGCTATTCTCTATTAAAAGCTTCATAACGGCGCCGGCGTGTGCTCTATTAAAGCTGGCAGGAGTAGAAATACCAGCGGGACTAGCGCATGACATGAGTATAAGCTACATATCATTATTATCATATCATCTTGTAACTTTCCGTACGGGATAAGTTACATGTAATTCGTGCTAAGCCTTGTCTAGTCCAACTAAGGGTGAAACTAGGCAGAAACAACATCTTAGTCCCATAAAGATTCATTATACAAGTTGTGTAGACATTTGCCAAGTTTCAGGCCGAATAGCAAATAAGATTTAAATTATTTCACGTGAAATTGCATGCACACGTAATATATATTTATAAAACTATTTAATAAAATTAACACCATTCGTAAATAGCTTTTGAATATGTTTTAACTCCAAGTACTTAGCAATTTATATTCATAGTAAAACGAGAAATATGTTACCTGTGAAACTTTCTGTAATTGGATTGACCAAGTTGGCATGTCACCTTTTGGCGAGACGTAACCGTAAAAGTTAGTTGTGTGATTATGACAAGGGTCCGCTGAACTGTCGCCGGATACTTAAATGGATGAAACTTTTTGGACGCAGCGGGAATACGGGACGGTTGCCTAAAAGCACGTAACAATGTAATACTTCACGTTCAGGTTAAGACTTAGGAGTAGGCTTTAAAAGGTTTTAGAGGCAAAGTAGGAACCCTCATAATTTCGCCACTTCCGTCTGTCTGTGTTTATCCGCCTGTGTATCACAGCTACATTTACAGAGTATTTGGGCTATGCCACAGAATCTTGTAGGATTAAAGTTACGTCTTGCACACACAAAGGAAACTAATAAAAGAGGGCATAACGTTTTCTTTTGGAGA
Source organism: Acleris laterana (assembly GCA_963966035.1). Classification (NCBI taxonomy): domain Eukaryota; kingdom Metazoa; phylum Arthropoda; class Insecta; order Lepidoptera; family Tortricidae; genus Acleris; species Acleris laterana. The sequence goes on along the minus strand of OZ014443.1, from coordinate 11,479,369 downwards.
AAGCTCCCCTACTTTTTTCGCCATCCCCTAAGTATAGGGTGTTGTT